>CM033649.1:2983538-3107962 GCA_019512145.1 Engystomops pustulosus | reverse complement strand
CACAGTTCTTGGCAGTTTCATGTCCTGGTAGAGGCACAGTTCTTGGCGGTTTCATGTCCTGGTAGAGGCACAGTTCTTAGCGGTTACATGTCCTGGTAGAGGCACAGTTCTTGGCAGTTACATGTCCTGGTAGAGGCACAGTTCTTGGCAGTTACATGTCCTGGTAGAGGCACAGTTCTTGGCAGTTACATGTCTTGGTAGAGGCACAGTTCTTAGCGGTTACATGTCCTGGTAGAGGCACAGTTCTTAGCGGTTACATGTCCTGGTAGAGGCACAGTTCTTGGCAGTTACATGTCCTGATAGAGGCACAGTTGTTGGCAGTTACATGTCCTGGTAGAGGCACATTTCTTGGCAGTTTCATGTCCTGGTAGAGGCACAGGTTTTGGCTGTTACATGTCCTGGTAGAGGCACAGTTTTTTTGCAGTTACATGTCCTGGTACAGGCACAGTTCTTGGCAGTTTCATGTCCTGGTAGAGGCACAGTTCTTGGCCGTTACATGTCCTGGTAGAGGCACAGTTCTTGGCGGTTACATATCCTGGTAGAGGCACAGTTCTTGGCAGTTTTATGTCCTGGTAGAGGCACAGTTCTTGGCAGTTTCATGTCCTGGTAGAGGCACAGTTCTTGGCAGTTTTATGTCCTGGTAGAGGCACAGTTCTTGGCAGTTTCATGTCCTAGTAGAGGCACAGTTCTTGGTGGTTACATGTCCTGGTAGAGGCACAGTTATTGGTGGTTACATATCCTGGTATGGGCAAAGTTCTTGGCGGTTTTCTCTTAAAAGAGGAACAATTTCTGGTGGTCACACATATTGGTAGAGGAGCAGTTCTTGCCACTTTCAGGTACTGTTACTATTGTTTGGGGTTAGATGCCTTTGCTGAGGTACATTTCTTGTCCACATTCCGGTGGTATTTTCTGAGCACTATACAGAGATATAATCTTGGCACTATATGGCGGTATTGATGGGGTCCTTTGTGTCATGTTCTATGGTGGCTATTGGATACTTAGTTACAAGTTCTAGGGGTTGAATCAATAAAGATTCTATTCCCCCCTCATATTCTATGGGGCGTCCAGTTGGATAGAGCTGCCCTCATCCTCCATCTGTTCCGCTCTTGAGTAATACATTGTGATCCGCCAATATGCATCCAACGCTCGGGGACTCTGCGCCATCACATCATCACACCCAGGTCTTGTCATCATATTTTTAAGAGCGGTGATGACAAGTCCTGACAATAATCTCTCCATTTATGCCGGAGCCGTCGTCGTCTTGGATGGCGGCTGCTGAGAGCGGAGGTTCTCCCTGACGCTGTGCACTTGTGACAAGAGATGAGGAGGATTCTCTGCATAAAAGCAGCTATTGTCAGTGACTGCGAGCCGCTCCCAGCGCACTCTGCATACTGATTCCCGCTCTCATCTCTCTACTCCCCGGCTCTGTGGCGGCCGCGTGACTCCCTCGCTCTCATGTAAATATATGTAGAAGTGAGGAGCATCTGCGCCCTTCCTCTGCCTCTCCTGGTGCCGCTCTCCTCCAACATGAAACACTTCCCACAACATAAAGGACCTGAGACGGATCTGATAGAAAGATACGGCGCCAATTTAAAGGGGAGAGGACAAGTACAAGTTCTTAGAGGAGCTGCTGATCGGGTCCTGCCAGAATCTCCAAATACCTGAAGCTCAACACCAAACTTATTGCACAAAATACACAGAGTAAAGATGTTTTCCCCATTGCCATAGACAGGATTCTTTATTGTGAGGCATCATGCACACAGCCATGCGCTGTTTGTGGCCCGTAGGTCCTTTAGCTGCACTTTGTCCATAATTTGTGGGGTGGCTGCTCGGCACGTTCACTGTGGGCCATTGACTTCTAGTGTGCATGGTCATGATGAGACAAGGCACATGCACAAAGTCTAACCATGACTAGAAATCAATTGCCCTCATTTATTAAAGGGAACCTGTCATCATTTTCACTAAAGACAGGTTGTAGAACCCCATCACACCTGCATTGCACATCTGCCTTTCTGCTTTCTCTAAGTATTTGCATTATAATATAATTGTCTGTTATAGCTTACCTTGCACCCTGACAGAATCCTCTGCGTATTCCTAGGGGTTGGGCTTTGTCAGCTCACAAGACTGTGAGCTCTGTGAAGGAGCAGGAAGGAGGAGCTGCACAGGAGCACAAAGGTGGGGGCTGAGAGCTGAGGAGTGAGCAGCACAGACAAGTGATGTTTCTTGAAATGCATTTAAACCAAAGCCCAACCCCTGGGACTACACAGAGGAATCTGTCAGGAAGAAAGATAAGTTATAACACACAATTATATTGTAATGCAAATGCTTAGAAAAGGAAGAAAGGCTATGCAGGTGTGATGGGCTTCTACAAGTGAAAATGAGGTCCCTGGTGACAGGTTCCCTTTAAGAAATCTACACAAACTGTCTGCACATGTATTGATTCTCTCTGCCCTATTTGGAGTTGGGTAGAAATGTTCCCAGAGTCCCCCGTTAATTGGCACCATTACACCTCTACAGTGAGAGTAGTTGTCCCCGGCTCTGATCTCCATCAGATTCAGTGCGTCTCTGACCTTATTTACTGCTTGACATCTCAGCCAGGGATCAGTCTCGTTTTTTGGCAGCTGCCATCTTGTTCTTTGCACAGAGAGCGGCTGCGGAGAAGTTCATTAGTATCAGCGTTGATGAGATCGCACAATGCAAATACAATTACAGGTTGTTTAGTGAAGAAGTCAGCGACCGCAGCGATGAGGGTGAAACAAGAGGCAGCGCTCCCTCCATCGCCCTCCACGAGACAACTAATGGGTTAATTATCCCCAGAATTGTTGCCCTGAATGGGGCAGAATTCAGATGCCCTTTAGACCCTCCTAAAGTGATAGAGTAAAGGGGCAACTGCAGATTGTGCATCTCACAACTTGTGTATTCTACTAACTGGACCCCAGAGTGGACCCCCAACAAAATGCACCACTCCCCCCACACATGGAATAGGCACAGACTCATTGGGTCTCATTTACTAAGGGTCCGAACGCCGCACTTTCGTTGTGTTTTTCCGAATATTTCCGTTTTGCGCCAAATTGCACCAGGATTTTGGCGCATGCGATCGGATTCTGGCGCATCGGCGCCGGCTTTCACCAAACAGAAATCGGGGGGTGTGGCCTTCGGACGACCTGACGGATTCGGAAAACCCGTGGAATTTAAAAAGCGATTTGTGTTGCAAGATCAAGCACTCACATGCACCCGGAAGAAGCAGGTGAACTCCGGCGGAGCTCGGCGCAGCATCGACACATGCAGGAACTTGGACGCACAATCTTAGTGAATGCCGGCAGACCCGAATCCTCGTTGGACATTGCGCCGTGGGATCGCGACTAGACCGGGTAAGAAAATGTGCCCCGATGTTTCTTTATTTTGTAACAAAGTGATAGAGAAAATGTTGTGCATGTTGGGAGTTGTAGTTATGCAACAGCCAGAGGTTGTAGATCATCACACCCATTGCTGATTGGATCATGAACTGTAAAACTAATGTCAGCCGATACCATAATACCATAATACTATAACCCCCATCATCCCACCCTGGACACATTTCCAGCCGCAGTTCATGCATCCCCCTAACCATGACATCAACATCTCCAGCTCCTCTTCACATGAAGTGGAAATCTCTCCCCAGATCTCCCTACGCAGCGAGTGACTGAGCCGCCTCCGGCCGGGAGCTGGTGAGTCAGTCCAAACTTAGCCGACATATTCCGGGAGTCGGAGCCCCATCCAGAGGCACAATAACTATGAGTCTGGAAGATGAGGGGCCTCCGACTCCAGGTCTTAAAGGAGTATTCTGGTTTATGAAGATAAAGCTTTAATATCGGAACATTCTGTAATATTCAAATATAAAATGAGATTAAATTGTATCAAAAAGTAGAACATCTGACAAGTATCTGGAGATAAAGATATCTCGGAACCAAATTTAATAAAGACTTGTCCATTTTCAATGCAAAATGTTGGTGTAACTTTCTGCTAAGTGACGATCAGTAGAGACAATGTAACGTTGCTCTGAATATTTTATGTCACTTCTGCCTTTTTCCCAATTTGCAACATTTTTGCTGATTCAGGCGCTGATGACACCATATATATATGGTGATATATAATCAAGCACTTGGGGTGGGATAGCAACATCCTATTGGCCCAAATTTACCAAGAACAGTGAAGTGTGTACTATGTGCAGTTACTTTTGTAGTGTGCAGGGGGAGCCAGATTCAGGATTTCTTCACATGAAGAATAGTGCAGCCGTGAGACTAAAGGGTTACGTGTCTCGGACACTTCTTAAATACCTGTGCAAGCAGTATGCGCTAAAAAGAACATGCAAACTCAAACAGAAAACTGGTGCATGGACCTTAGTAAATGGGGGCCACTATCTTTAGCAGCCTCTTCCAATACCTGTGTCTCTTCTCTATCAATCAGCAGTATCAGCAGGATCATATAAGACATTATAGAGAAGCACTGACTTGTACTGATGGGGATAAAGCACTTGGGGTAAGATAGAACCTTTTAGAAACTATTATCTCCAGCAGCCTGTGTCTGTGTCCCTCTTCTATTACTCAGAAGCATCATCAGGACCATATATGATATAATAGAGAAGAACTGACCTGTACTGATCGGAATAAAGCACTTGGGATGAGATAGTAACTTCCTATTATCTCCAGTAGCTTCTGTCTCTGTCTCTCCTCTATTACTCAATAGCAGCATTGGAATCATATAATAGGACATTAAAGAAAAGTACTGATCTGTGCTGATGGGATTAAAGCACTTGGGGTGAGATAGAAACGTGCTTTTATTCCCAGCAGCCTCTGCCTGTGTCTCTCCTCTATCATCCAGTTATTCCTCACTCCTCCTCCTCCCCTCTCCATAAACTTGTATGTAATCTGAAGCCTTTGTAACATTCATATTCAACAGAAATGTTTAAAGCGTAACCTGTAAAGTTACTGACAAAAAACAGTTTTGAGAGAACCTTTGGCAACAATTCCAACAATACCTGTATCTTGCTTCTGGCTTCTTCCTATCCTGAGACATAGTGCTAATAGATATATGAGGCTATCTGTAAAATCCTCTCAGCTGTTTCTAAAGTGGGCGGGACTTCCTAGTTGTGACTGCAGCTATGGGCAGTGATGCCAATATCACTCAGGGCATTCACCTGAATGTGCACAAAGAGCTCAGCCAATCAGGACACATATAGATATATATATAGATATATACACACATTGAAACCTCTCCAGAAGACCACTTCTCTGAGAGGACCCCCTCCCAAAAAGACTGTTTATTAAAAATTAAATAATTGATTTTTTAAAAATGTTTTTGTTCCATTATACTATGGGAGCTGCCCCCTATTTGCCGACCACCCCTTGCACAGAGATCTGCTCAGAGAGGTTTCCCTGTATATACACTGCGCTGTGTGTGCAGGATCTGATCCAGTAAATAGAGCTGATGGGAGCCTGAGCTATGGGTTTATTTGTGCATTTACACTTTCATACACACACATTTCTACTATATCCAAATTTTCAAACACAAACAGCTCTGCTACATACCATTCCTGGTATGTTATTGGATGACCTAAAGCACGTGATAAGTCACATGCCTATGACATCACTGCAGGTCCTAGAACTTCTGGAGCTTTTACTGATAAGGAGAGTGCATGTGTGAGTGACTCCTCCTCCCCGGCCTCCTCTCCTCCATCTAGCTATGGAGTCACATGGTAACCAATATAGACAGCCAGAGAGATAAGGTCCTGCCAGCTTCCAGCCTGTTATCTGAAAATTGGCTGCAGTTAGATATTGAGTGTAAATTAAAGAACTTTGGCTTCGAGTAGAGCTGGGCAAAAGTTTTTATACTTTACAGTTACACTTTGAGTGTTGACAACGCTCTGTGAATCCAACATCCTGAACTCCTGCATTGCTCAATCTAACAGAGACATTGGTTCAGCTGCTGCGTTTAGCTCACAGAGCATTGTCTACACTGGATACAAGTGTCTCCGCTCCTCCTCATAGGGCAGGACCAGCTATATACAGGGTGACTGCCTCTGATACCCTGTGTAGCCAAATCACTTGGGACATTGCCCCTGCCAGTCAGATAGACCCCAAAATCCATGAGTGACCCGCACAATCCGGGATGGTTAGGTAGCCACATCCACACCTGATTATTGTAGTCTCTGCTATGTAGAATTTAAAGTCCAGGATATAAGCACAAGGCCCACAGTGAGATGACGCCACCATCAGGGGCCCCCACCTGAGTGAGGTGTGAGGTCCTCTATACCCCGATCATCTCAACCTGGACTAGATGGGACGTGACATCTGCAGCTTTGCATGAAATGTAAGAATTTCCCGTTCAATATTCGAAGCTTATGAACAATTTGCTCTTATTTCAGAAAATATTATTTTTTCCTCGCAGTCCGATGTAATGAGCCGATCGAGTCAACACATTCGCGTCCAGAACATTCGTGTCTAATAGTCTTACCCAGCGGAGGAGACAATAAAACTGTGCAAACACCAGCCCGGCTCTCCTGCCGCAGCGCCTCGTCTACCGCCAGCTCTTTCCTTGGTCACCGTCACAGTAAAATGATTGTTGATTTTTCTTGCCTTAATTCTGACATGGAGACGACGTAGATAAAACCTGCGCGTCTCAAGACAATTATTCTACGGCAAATGAGACGCCAAACGCCTTGCGAAAATGGAAATGAATTATTTATGGATGGGGCGAGAACCTCCTATGAGCCAGTACTTTATCAGTAACAGCATCAAATTACATGAGTATGTGAACCCACTACTAAACGGGTATCTCTGGCTCCACCCTTAAAACGCAACCTACCAACATCCGTGACATTGATTGGAGAGATGTTCCAGGAGGCCACCGACATCACTATTCTACTGAAGGTCCCCTGATCACTTTAAAATAACCCACATAATCTTCTTGACTTTTTGACTTGGGTGTAATGTAGTAAATACAGACAACAATAAGCACTGGCCTTCTCATGCCACCCATGGTCCATTGGTCTGTGGCCACACTGGATAACGGTCTTCTATGGTCTATGTTGGGCAATTCTATGTACGTAGATACTGGTATTTCCCAAACTCTGGGATGTTCTCATACCAGATACCTGGTGGTTATCCGATTCCGGCACGACTTCGTGTTCATGTCACTGTTCTCAGGTGTTAGACACCTTTTTAGACACTTATTGGAATCAATAATGAAGTGACGTCCAACCTTTTTATGGTCTTTTGACAAACAACCAACTTCACTGGTCCCTTGCTACAGAGCCAACCTCTCATGGCCATCAGTGGTCCATTGCTTTGGCCCTTACAGTTGGACTTTCAAGGTTTACATTTACACGGCAAGACTCGAGTCTCGTTTAGCCAGATGCTACCTATAAAACTAGCTTTCTACCTATTTGTGTCCAATAGTCAAATAACCACCATTATGGGGCACATTTACTTTCCCGTCCCCTCCCAATCCCTGAGGTGCGTTGTCTGACGAGGATTCGGAGCTGCCGCAGTTCACTAAGATCATGCGTCCAATTTCCTGCATGTGTCGCTTCCCCGCTGAGGTCCGGCAGAGTTCACCTTCTTCTTCCCGGTGCATGTAAGTGCTTGGCTTGCGACACAATGAATGTTAAATTCCCCTATCAGTCCGAATCCGTCGGATCGTACGATTGCCCGACCCCCGATTTATGTAGCGTGAAAGCTGGCACCGATGCACCACAATCCGATTGCATGTGTCAAAAAGCCCTTCTAAATGTGTCACACATCGGAAATCGACGGCTCTTCCCACAATAGTGCGGTCCGCGGAGCCTTAGTAAATAGTGCTAACAGCATATCGACCGACCTTCTTGGTTACAATTGATGGTAATTGTTTTTGTAACTGTTCTCCAGTCTTGTTACAATTCTTGTCTCTTCTTCTCGGACCAGTTGGTGACCATTGAAAAGTAACTTTTAACCTCCTGGTGTTCTGGTATCAATAAACAACTGCTACAGTATCCACCTCTATGACCTAATAAAGGGCCATCAACCTGGTGTTTTATGGCCACTATGGACCTAATTCAGCTCCATTGCATTCCAATTTCCACACATTTGCCTAACCCCAAGTCCAACCTGAGACGCCACACGGTATGATAGTCCTCTATTGTTCACATTGTGCAATACCAGGTCCTGACATCCTGACTCAAAGTTCTGAGTCAACGTTCTTCTGCCAAGCACTTTGTGATTAACAAATATGGATCAGTAATGTAATTTCGGGATAATTCTCTGTCACTATTCTTACTGGACCTTGTTTCCTCATTAATATTCCGTCTGTTTGTTTGATTAGGTGTAGATACATCTTGGTCTCTTGAAGGCTTCATAAATATCACCAGTGCTCAAGTGCCATCCAGTTATGGTCAACCAAGGCCCGTTGTGTTTTGAGGTTTGGTGGCACCATGGACCTAATTCAGCCTCACTAGTTAACAGATCTCTACTGTATGTTGGGCATTTCTGGCTTCCTACAATATTATTTGCCAAATCCTCAATCCGACCCAGCCAAATTCTTACCGCAAGCATATTATGGGTGAAATGTTCCCACGATAATTATCCTGGTTCCATGACATTCATTAACTCTTTCGACTGACCAGCTTAAGCCCACAGAAGATGTCTGGTTGGTCTTTTTGCCGATGGTCACCTCCATAAAGTTTTCCAAACTCTTCTTAGCGGGTAAACTACCAAGAGTCACTCACTTGTCTTAGTCATTGATGGTCAACTTAGACCTCATCTGGTCACAGTGGAGTCCTCGATGGTCCATGATGGACAATTCCAATTTCTGATGTAGCCGAAACCCAAGTCAAAGTTCTGTCGTCAAGAACCTGGAGGACGATGTGTGTTTGTGTTGGTTCTTACGTCTTGTCATCCATCCTTCCATCGTTTTGGTGCATCTGCTCAGACTTCCGATCCCGATGCAGTTTTCCGTCTTTCTTGACGATGCCGTAGCGTTCCTAATGAGGTCATTACCAAAATAAACAAGTCTTCAGTCTAATATGGGGCAGCGCATCAATATGAAGAGATCTCTTACTAGGTTAAACCGTAATTAAGTCACATAATCCCTCAAAATATTTACCCTGCGAGCAAACATCCCGGCTAACGGCGCTCATCTGGATAATTAATTACCGTAATTAATGCAGAGAAGACAGCTGCTGCTAATATTACCGCTGCCGGATACCCGGCCCGTGCAGGGGTCTCCTGGGGGACTGACCATGAAGTAGCGGAGGAAGCAACAGATGTAATAGGCACCGAGGAGGCTACAGGATGAGCGCTGCGGAGGGCCCATGCCAGACCGTTGCCTAGGTTACCGCTCTTCGAGGCCTCGTCAGCCGGAGGGTCGGGAAGTAATGGCAGGTTTGTAGGATATAAAATATGGCCCTCGGTGCACTTATAAAGAACCGTTATGAAATGGAATCCGGATTATACACATCAATAAAAAATAGTCAAGACTACACACATGAGGATGATCCAAGAAACCGGCGCCAAGCTTCACTGCGCACAACCGACATAGAGATCAGGAGGGGACTATCAAAATATACCGCCAACTGTACTCCTGTAATCAGAATTTATAGGAAAATGGGAAAAATATATAAAACTATTTTATTATTGTCCAATATTATAGTAGCTTTATAGTAGTTATATTCTTGTACATAGGGGGCAGTATTATAGTAGTTGAACCGGTGCAGAGGGCGAGAGAGGATACTACAGGTTATCACACAGGGTTATTCATACTAAGGGACAAACTACATGAAGCGATTCATGAACAGAATCCCAGAGCCGCAGTGACTACTGACACAGGAGCCTGGGTGATATTCACACCATAATGGCTGCCAGGGGTTGTCACCCCAAATAGGAAAAACTGAATAATATCCTGAGATGCAGCGAATTCTATTTCCATTTACAGTGCACATTAAATATACAATATTGTCACTTATCAATTCTCCTTCAATGTCCCAATAAGAGCAGGAACCTGTCAGTCATGTCTGAGGACACTGCAGCCTGCCACAGAGATCAATAACACGGGAACATCTATATAACTGGCTCCTCTACATCCAGACATACATTCAGTGCAAGGACTGTTTAATATTATATAGAAGATACCAAGACATAGAATTCTACTATTAGAAATGTATTTAAATGTAAAAAAGTGCAAATGATAAATGCAAAAAAACTTTTAGAAAAAATGTACCTATGTACAAAATCTAATTATTATAATACTGCCCCCTATGTACAAGAATATAACTACTATAATACTGCCCCCTATGTACAAGAATATAACTACTATAATACTGCCCCCTATGTACAAGAATATAACTACTATATACTGCCCCCTATGTACAATATAACTACTATAATACGCCCCCTTTACAAGAATATACTACTATAATACTGCCCCCTATGTACAGAATATAACTATAAGACTGCCCCCTAGTACAGAAAAATAATCTAACTAAATACTGCCCCTATGTACACAGAATAAACTACTAAATACTGCCCCTAGTACAGGAATATAACTACTATAATACTGCCTCCTTTACAAGAATACAACTACTATAATACTGCCCCCTATGTACAGGAATAATATATCTACTATACTACTGCCCCCTATGACAATCTCTAACTACATAATCTGCCCCCTATTTACAAGAATATATCTACTATAATACGACCCCCTATGTAACAGATATAACTCATAATACGCCCCTATGTACAGAATATAACTACTATAATACTGCCCCCTATGTACAAGATATATCTACCCTATAATTACTGCCCCTATTACAAGAAAAACACTATAAACTGCCCCTATGTACAAGAATATAACTACTATAATACTGCCCCCTTACAAGAATTATAACTACTATATCTGCCCCCTATGTAACAGGAATATTCCTATAATACTTCCCCCTATGTACAAGATATAACTACTTAATACTGCCCCCTATGACAAGAATATAACTTATAATACTGCCCCCTAGGTACAGGAATATAACTTCTATAATACTGCCCCTATGTAACACGACTATAACTACTATAAATACTGCCCCCTATGTACAAGAATATAACTACTAAATCTGCCCCTATGTACAAGAATAAACTACATAATACTGCTCCCTATGTACAGAATATAACTACTAATACTGCCCCCTACTGTACAGAATATACTACTATAATATGCCCCCTAGCCAATACTTCAGATCCATGTACAAGAATATACTACTATAATACTGCCTCCTATGTAAAGAATATAACTATATAAACTGCCCCCTATTACAAGAATATAACTACTATAATACTGCCCCCTATGTCAAGAATAATAACTACTATAAATACTGCCCCCTATGTCAAAGTTACTACTATAATACGGTACCCTATGTACAGAATATAACTACTATAATACTGCCCCCTATGTACAACAGAATATACCTACTATAATACTGCCCCCTATGTACAAGAATATAACTACTATAAACTGCCCCCTATGTACAGAATATAACTACTATAATACTGCCCCCTATGTCCAGGAATATAACTACTATAATACTGCCCCTATGTACAAGAATATAACTACTATAATACTGCCCCCTATGTACAAGAATATACCTACTATAATACTGCCCCCTATGTACAGGAATATAACTACTATATACTTTCCTATGTACAGGAATAAACTACTATAATACTGCCCCCTATGTACAAGAATATAATTACTATAATACTGCCCCCTATGTACAAGAATATAACTACTATATTACTGCCCCCTATGTACAAGAATTAACTACTATAGACTGCCCCCTGTACAAGAAAATAACTACTATAATACTGCCCCCTATGTACAGAATATAACTACTATAATACTGCCCCCTATGTACAAGAATATAACTACTATAATACTGCCCTCTATGTACAAGAATATAACTGCTATAATACTGCCCCTATGTACAAAATATAACTACTATAATACTGCCCTATGTACAGAATAAACTACTATAATATGCCCCTATGTACAGGAATATAACTACTATAATACTCCCCCTATGTACAGGAATATAACTACTATAATACTGCCCCTATGTACAGGAATATAACTACTATAATACTGCCCCTATGTACAGGAATATAACTACTATAATACTGCCCCCTATGTACAGGAATATAACTACTATAATCTACCCCCTATGTACAGAATATAACTATTATAATACGCCCCTGTGTACAGGAATATAACTACTATAATATCGCCCCCTATGTAAGGAATATAACTACTATAATACTGCCCCTTTACGGAATATAAACTACTAAATCTGCCCCTTGTACAGAATATAACTACTATAATACTGCCCCTCTATGTAACAATATAACTACTATAATACTACCACCTATGTACAAGAATAAACTATATATACTGCCCCGTGTACAGGAATTAACTACTATACGCCCTATGTACAAAATATACTACTATAATACTACCCCCTATGTACAAGAAATATAACTACTATAATACTGCCCCTATGTACGGGATATGACTACTAAATACTGCCCAATATGTACAGGGATTACTACATAATCTGCCCCTATGTACAGATTAACTACTATAATACTGTCCCCTATGTCAGGAATATAACTACTATAATACTGCCCCCTATGACAAATATACTACTTAATACTGCCCCTAGTGGTACAAGAATATAACTACTATAATACTGCCCCCTATGTACAGAATATACTATACTATATAAACTGCCCCCATGTACAAGAATATAACTACTATAATAACTGCCCCCTATGTACAGGGATATGGACTACTCATCACAGGCACATGGCTGGAGCAGGCAGAGGACATCACAGGCACATGGCTGGAGCGGGTAGAGGACATCACAGGCACATGGCTGGAGCAGGCAGAGGACATCACAGGCACATGGCAGGAGCAGGCAGAGAACATCACAGGCACATGGCTGGAGCAGGCAGAGGACATCATGATGTTCCCTGCCCGCACCAGCCATGTGCCTGTGATGTCCTCTGACCGCTCCAGCCACATGCCTGTGATGAAGGCCAGTTGGGTAGAGATCTATGCCGTTAGCGCCCACTAGTGGTATCACATGTAACTATATGTCTTACATGGAAACATAGTACAAATAAATCCTGTAAATCTCTTTCTCTTCCATTGTCTGTAGCCAAATTAGGAGATTCCTGGGGGC
Source organism: Engystomops pustulosus (assembly GCA_019512145.1). Classification (NCBI taxonomy): domain Eukaryota; kingdom Metazoa; phylum Chordata; class Amphibia; order Anura; family Leptodactylidae; genus Engystomops; species Engystomops pustulosus. Next base: position 3,094,722 of record CM033649.1, on the reverse strand, counting down.
CCGGTGCCATAGGGCCCAGTCCAGCTGCCTCTTGTGCCCTATGGCTGATCTCCTTCTATCCTGCAGCCCCCCATTCCTCCATGACTGTATTATACGGGCTGGCATGTGTTGCAGTGACTCAAGGTTTATTAGTGACTCTGCATCTTACGAGCGTCCTGGGCGCCATCCGTTTTTAATTTAACCAAACAAGGTAGTTTATTGTGGACACAGATGGCAGCGCCAGACACAATCCTCTAATAATAGGAATCCTGGGTGGGATGTTACACGTTCATGGCTGAGCTTAAATGCAGAACATTGAGAATGGCGCAGCCCGGAGGCGGGGATGAACATTACACTCCACCATTTGGTTAATATTGAGGACTTTGTGACACGGCTCCATCTGCCAGACTACAAGACGCAACGTAAATTGTCTATTGTGCTGCAACTGAGAAGATGTGAATGATCTGTCCAAAACCAGGAGGAGCAGAAATCCCGTCCTGATGTTATATTTGTCCTCCCAATGTTCTCCAGACTCCTCTGTCCTCCCAATGTTCTCCAGACTCCTCTGTCCTCCTCCTCCAGACTCCTCTGTCCTCCTCCTCCAGACTCCTCTGTCCTCCTCCTCCAGACTCCTCTGTCCTCCTCCAGACTCCTCTGTCCTCCTCCCTCCAGACTCCTCTGTCCTCCTCCTCCAGACTCCTCTGTCCTCCTCCTCCAGACTCCTCTGTCCTCCTCCTCCTTCAGACTCCTCTGTCCAGCATAGGTTTGCACTATACTCATCTAAATTAAATCCATATGATATATCTGCTCGTACACCAGTATCTAATAATGATGTGCGCTCCCTTTAACGGTGACTATTGAGTTGTGCGATGTCCAGACGCTTCGCGGCTTCACACTGTGGCGTCCGTGTTCCGAGGGGACCCTATAACACAGGAGCTTGCACTCTGATGGTAAGCGATGCCTTCATATCTATTGTAGCTTGTGGATTTATGGGAGGGAGCAGGGGACCCTATAACACAGGAGCTTGCACTCTGATGGTAAGTGATGCCTTCATATCTACTGTAGCTCGTGGCTTGTGGATTTACGGGAGGGAGGAGGGGACCCTATAACATAGGTCATGTATAAGACTCAGCCCCCGGGGACAGCGGGACCCCTCATATACAGAGACAGGAGCCCCGGCCAGGTATAAGACACAGCGTCCCGGGGAGAGCAGGACCCCTCATACACAGAGAGAGGAGCCCCGACCAGCAGGATCCCTCATATACAGAGAGAAGACCCCGGCCAGGTATAAGACACAGCGCCCCGGGGAGAGCAGGACCCCTCATATACAGAGAGAAGACCCCCGGCCAGGTATAAGACACAGCCCCCCTGGGAGAGCAGAACCCCTCATATACAGAGAGAAGACCACTGGCCAGGTATAAGACACAGCGCCCCTGGGACAGCAGGACCCCTCATATACAGAGAGAGGAGCCCCGGCCAGGTATAAGACACAGCACCCCGGGGAGAGCAGGACCCCTCATATACAGAGACAGGAGCCCCGGCCAGGTATAAGACACAGCGCCCCGGGGAGAGCAGGACCCCTCATACACAGAGAGAGGAGCCCCGGCCAGGTTAAACAACATGCACCCCGGGGAGAGCAGGGACGCCCCTCATATACAGAGACAGGAGCCCGCGTCCAGTAATAAGACACAGCGCCCACGGGGAGGCAGGACCCCTCATATACAGAGAAGAAGCCCGGCCAGTGTATAAGACACAGCCCCCGGGGAGAGCAGGACCCTCATATACAGAGAGAGAGCCCCGGCAGGTATAAGACCAAGCGCCGGGGGAAGCAGACCCCTCATATACAGAGAGAGAGCCCCGGCCAGTATAAGACACAGCGCCCCGGGGGAGAGAGCAGACCCCTCATATACAGAGAGGAGCCCGCGCCAGGTATAAGACACAGCGCCCCGGGGAGAGCAGACCCCTCATATACAGGAGGAGATAAGCCCCGTCCAGGTATAAGACACAGCACCCCGGGGGAGAGCAGGACCCCTCATATCAGAGACAGGAAGCCCCGGCCAGGTATAAGACACAGCGCCCCCGGGAGAGCAGGACCCCTCATATACAGAAGAGAGGGAGCCCCGGCCAGGTATAAGAAGCAGAGCAGCACCCGGGGAGAGCAGGAACCCCTCATATACAGAGACAGGAGCCCCGGCCAGGTATAAACGACAGCGCCCCGGGGAGAGCAGGACCCCTCATATACAGAGACAAGCCCGGAGCCCCGTCAGGTATAAGACACACAGCCCCGGGGAGAGCAGGACCCCTCATATACAGAGACAGGAGCCCGGCCAGGTAAAAGACACAGCCCCCCGGGAGAGCAGGACCCCTCAATACAGAGACAGAGGGAAGCCCCGGCGCAGGTATTAAGACACAGCCCCCCGGGGAGAGCAGGACCCCTCATATACAGAGACAGGAGCCCCGGCCCCGGGGGGGACCCGGAGAGCAGGACCTCATATACAGAGACAGGAGCCCCGGCCAGGTATAAGACCACAGCGCCCAGGGAGAGGCAGGGACCCTCATATACAGAGAAGAAGCCCCGGCAAGGTATAAGACAGCCCCCGGGGAGAGCAGGACCCCCCTCATAATACAGAGAAGGAGCCCCGGCCAGTATAAGACACACGCCCCGGGGAGAAGGAGACCCTCATATACAGAGAGAAGAAGCCCCGGCGGTATAAGACACAGCGCCCCGGGGGAGGACAGGACCCCTATATACAGAGAGAGGAGCCCCGGCCAGGTATAAGACACAGGCCCCGGGAGAGCAGACACCCTCATATACAGGAGGGAGCCCCGGCCAGGTATAAGACACAGCACCGGGGGAGAGCAGGACCCCCTCAGATACAGAGACAGGAAGCCCCGGCCAGGTATAGACACCAGCGCCCGCGGGAGAGCAGGACCCCTCATATAGAGAGAGGAGCCCCGGCCAGTAAGACACAGCCCCCGGGGAGAGCAGCAGGAACCCTCATATACAAGACGAGACGGAGCCCGGCCAGGTATAAGACAAGCCACTCGGGAGAGGCAGGAACCCCTCATATACAAGAGACAGTGAGCCCGGCCAGGTATAAGACACAGCCCCCCGGGGAGGCAGGACCCCCTATATACAGAGACAGGAGCCCCGCAGGTATAAGAAACAGCCCGGGGGAGAGCAGGACCCCTCAATACAGAGACAGAGAGCCACGGGCCGCCACGGATATAAGACACAGCGCCCCGGGGAGAGCAGGACCCCTCTATACTAGAGACAGGAGCCGCTGCCAGGTTATAAGAACACAGGCCCCGGGGAGGAGCAGGACCCCTATACACAGAGAGAGAGAGCCGTGCCAGGTTTAAGACACAGCGCCCCGGGTCAGCAGAACCTCATAAACAGAGAGAGAGGAGCCCGGCCAGGGTATAAGGCACAGCGCCCGGGGAAAGCGGGACCCTCATACACAGAGAAATGATTGCCCCGGCCAGTGGTATAAGAACAGCGCCCGGGGAGAGCGGACTCCTAATATAAGAGACAGGAGCCCAGCCAGATAAGACAAGCGCCCCGGGAGGCAGGACCCCTCATATACCGAGACAGGTCCCCGAGCCCGTATAAGACCACAGCGCCCGGGGAGAGGCAGGACCCCTCCATCACAGAACGGAGCCCGGCCAGGTATAAGACACACCCGGGGAGAGCAGGAGTCCTGCCTCGACCCGGGGCTTTGTCTTATACCTGGCCGGGCTTCCTGTCTGTGTATGAGGGTCCTGCTCTCCCCGGGCGCTGTGTCTTATACCTGGGCCGGGGTCCTGTCTCTGTATATGAGGGTCCTGCTCTCCCCGGGGCGCTGTGTCTATACCTGCTGGGGCTCCTGTCTCTGTATATGAGGGGTCCTGCCTCCCCGGGGCGCTGTGTCTTTATACCGGCGCGGGGCAAACTGTCTCTGTGTATGAGGGGTCCCCTTCTCCCCGGGCTCTGTGTCTTATACCTGGCCGGGGCTCCTCTCTCTCTCTGTGTATGAGGGGTCCTGCTGCCCCGGGGCGCTGTGTCTTATACCTGGCCGGGCTCCTCTCTCTCTGTGTATGAGGGTCCTGTCTCCCCGGGCTGTGCTTATACCTGGCCGGGTCCCTGTCTCTGTATATAGGGGTCCTGCTTCCCCGGGCGCGTGGCTTATACCTGGCCCGGGGCTCTGTCTCTTGTATATGAGGTCCTGCTCTCCCCCGGGGGGGCTGTGCTATACCTGGCCGGCGGGGCTCCTGTCTCTGTATATGAGGGGTCCTGCTCTCCCCGGGGCTGTGTCTTTACCTGGCCGGGGCTCCTGTCTCTGATATGAGGGTCCTGCTCTCCCCGGGCTGTTGTCTTATCCTGGCCAGGGCCTCCTGTCTCTGTATATGAGGGGTCCTGCCTCTCCCCCGGGGCGCTGTGTCTATACCTGGCCGGGGCTCCTGTCTCTGTATATGAGGGGTCCTGCTCTCCCCGGGGCGCTGTGTCTATACCTGGCCGGGCTCCTGTCTCTGTATATGAGGGGTCCTGCTCTCCCCGGGGTGCTGTGTCTTATACCTGGCCGGGGCTCCTTCTCTGTTATGAGGGGTCCTGCTCTCCCCGGGCGCTGTGTCTTATACCTGGCCGGGGCTCCTCTCTCTGTATATGAGGGTCCTGTCTCCCCGGGGCGCTGTTGTCTTATACCTGGCCGGGCTCCTCTCTCTGTATATGAGGGGTCCTGCTCTCCCCGGGGGGCTGTGTCTTATACCTGGCCGGGGCTCCTGTCTCTGTATATGAGGGGTCCTGCTCTCCCCGGGGCGCTGTGTCTTATACCTGGCCGGGGCTTCTCTCTCTGTATATGAGGGGTCCTGCTCTCCCCGGGGCGCTGTGTCTTATACCTGGCCGGGCTCCTCTCTCTGTATATGAGGGGTCCTGCTCTCCCCGGGGTGCTTGTTTCTATACCTGGCCGGGGCTCCTCTCTCTGTATATGAGGGTCCTGCTCTCTCCCGGGGCGCTGTGTCTTATACCCTGGCCGGGCTCCTGTCTCTGTATATGAGGGTCCTGCTCTCCCCGGGTGGTGTCGTATACCTGGCCGGGGTCTCCCTCCTGTATATGAGGGGTCCTGCTCTCCCCGGGGCGCTTTGTCTTATACCTGGCCGGGGCTCCTCTCTCTGTATATGAGGGGTCCTGCTCCCCCGGGGCGCTTGTCTTATACTGGCCGGGCTCCTGTCTCTGTATATGAGGGGTCCTGCTCTCCCCGGGTGTGCTGTGTCTTATACCTGGCCGGGGCTCCTGTCTCTGTATATGAGGGGTCCTGCTCTCCCCGGTGCTGTGTCTTATACCTGGCCGGGGCTCCTCTCTCTGTATATGAGGGGTCCTGCGTCCCAGGGGCGCTGTGTCTTTATACCTGGCCAGTGGTCTTCTCTCTGTATATGAGGGGTTCTTCTGCTCTCCCAGGGGGGCTGTGTCTATACCTGGCCGGGGGTCTTCTCTCTGTATATGAGGGTCTGCTCTCCCCGGGCGCTGTGTCTTATACCTGGCCGGTCTTCTCTCTGTATATGAGGTCCTGCTGGTCGGGGCTCCTCTCTCTGTGTATGAGGGGTCCTGCTCTCCCCGGGACGCTGTGTCTTATACCTGGCCGGGGCTCCTGTCTCTGTATATGAGGGGTCCCGCTGTCCCCGGGGGCTGAGTCTTATACATGACCGGGGTCTTCTCTCTGTATATGAGGGGTCCTGCTGTGGGGCCCTCTCTCTGTATATGAGGGGTCCTGCTCTCCCCGGGGGGCTGTGTCTTATACATGACTGGGGCTCCTCTCTCTGTGTATGAGGGGTCCTGCTGGTCGGGGCTCCTCTCTCTGTATATGAGGGGTCCTGCTCTCCCAGGGGGCTGGTCTATACCCTGGCCGGGCTCCTCTCTCTGTATATGAGGGGTCCTGCTCTCCCTGGGGAGCTGTGTCTTATACCTGGCCGGGGTCTTCTCTCTGTATATGAGGGGTCCTGCTGGTCGGGGCTCCTATCTCTTTATATGAGGGGTCCCGCTGTCCCCGGGGGCTGAGTCTTATACATGACCGGGGTCTTCTCTCTGTATATGAGGGGTCCTGCTGGTCGGGGCTCCTCTCTCTGTATATGAGGGGTCCTGCTCTCCCCGGGGGCTGTGTCTTATACATGACCGGGGCTCCTCTCTCTGTGTATGAGGGTCCCCGCTGTCCCCGGGCGCTGAGTCTTATACCTGCGTATACGTTGCACTTTCTCACGCCTCTCCTGTAGTGTCGGTATGTGGTGTAGCACCTGTTGTGTGGCCCTCCAGCCATTACATATCCTGTACAATCCTCTCAGGAGATATCGCTTTTCACGACTCTTATTCTGTGCAGTCTCAGTCGTCATCCGTTCTTTGTATCTGAGGGAAAACTAATAGGAAGCACTGATAAAAATTCCCTAAAAACTAATTGAACTGATCAGTTACATCACATGAATGGAGTCTGAGGCTCAGATCTATAAGCGGAGGATAATGGAGACATGCGGTGTCCATGGGGCGGCCCCTATCTCCCCCATCAGGGCAGGGGGCAGTTCACACCTGGTCTTTTCATCAGGGGCAATAAATGGCAATAAATTTTGCCTTTGAAATAAAAAGCCTCCGCGCCTCCTGACATCCTGTTCCTACAAGTCTGACTCATTGTTATAGCGATTCCCCGGCCCAGGATAAGGTTTACATTCAATTGCTTCAGGGGAAGTTCTTCCAACCAACTGGTTCCTGATCAGGGATTGGACCGGGGCTCTGCTGATGTTTTAAGTTTTTCAGCTTTGAAAAAGTGAAATAGATCCTTGTTCACTTTGTATGTTCTAATGGGTCCTGTCACCCTGTATAATCTATAGACCCCATGTTCTATGGCCCGACTCTACTCGAGCCCATAACTCTATATGGCCCGTTCTCTATATGCCCCTGTACCCTATGGACCCCGTATCCTACGAACCCGTACCCCATGCTCTCCATCTTCACCAGCCCTCATCTGCCTCTGATTCATTCTCATCTGCCCCTACTCCATCCTCCAGTTTCTCTATTACTGTCCCTCTCTCTCCATGTCCTGCACAGGGTGTAATTCTTAGCCTTGGGAAAGCTTTGCCCCTTTCCTCCCATATCCCTGTCCATTCATATGCTCAGTGACCCGGTACACCCTACCCATCCCTATCCCCCAATCCTCAATGACCCCAATATATTACAGTCATCTCCCAAATTGCCCTCCACTCCCCCTGCTCCAGTGACCCTTATATGTTCCGCATTACATACACATTCCCTCTATACACCAGTCACTAAGTATCCCCCATTTATTACTGTTACTATGTATTCATAGGTTACCACTTTCCACCGAGACGCCCTGCACCCTCCCAGTCGACTCTTCAACCTTTCATTCGGCCCGCACCCCTCCCAGTTGCTTCCAGTTGCCCCTGCAGCCCTTCCAGTTGTCCAGGATCCTCCAGTCTCCTTCACACCCTCACCAGTTGCCATTCCACCCCTCCAATCCAGCCTGCGCCCTCCCAGTTGCCCAGCACCCCAGTCTCCTTTGCCTGTCCGTTGTCATTGCACCCCTCCCAATCCGCCCTGCCCCCGCTCCCGGTCACCCCGCACTCCTCCCATTTGCCCCTGCAGCCCTCACAGTTGCCCCTGCAGCCCTTCCAGTTGCCCCTGCACCGTCCCAGTCACCCCGCACTCCTCCCAGTTGCCCCTGCAGCCCTCCAGTTGCCCAGCACCCTCCAGTCTCCTTCACCCCTCCAGTCGCCCAGGGCTTGCATGCTGCACTAACTTTGCAAGTGTCACATTTTTAACCCTCGGAGACCTGAAGGCATTATCTCCCTTTGTCTCTGCTGTCAGCAATCAATCTTCTCCAGAGAGAAAGCTTCCATTTAGTGAGTGAGAGGTGGGGGGTTTATCTCTCCGCTCCCTTTGTACACATCACCGCTAAGCTCGTAATGGACAAGTTAAAGGAGTCGTCTGGAGAATGCTGCAAACACGTATGCAGAAGTATATACCGGCCCAGGCCTTGTGGAACATACAACCTTCTACATTGTGATCAGATCTACTCATAATGTCATAAGCTTTAGATTTCTCATCATCTGATTCATACTTTCACTCCCGTCCCGGTTTATACTTCCTAACAGTAGATTGTTACATTGTAAGTTAATAGCATTGTAATCCCCGCCTATTTCTCATTTAACCACACTCAGTCTAATAAGCCCCACCTCCTTGTTGGGAGAAGTACATAAATTCTCAATAAATGTTGTATAAGACGTGCACGTCATGTCTTTTGATGCATGTTTCTTGGTTCATCTTCCTCTTGTCCTTTACCACCATATTATTTGCAGAAGAACCGGGAGCATCTGGGTCCCAATGCTATTGGGGTCCCTAAAAGTCCCCAAACACTGCGTCATACACAAGTCAGGGCTTTTACTATGCTACTGGAGTGGTATAATGGGAGTGTGAAGTGATATATGGAGATACTGTAATATATAATAGGATGAATCACCCTGAATAGTCCCTAATTATAACCTCAGCTGATAGATGACTATTTATAGGGAATCTGTGACTACCACCCTCGCTAAATAATTCAGCCTTGACAAGTCTTGACCAGCTCCCGGAGCGATGTAGATGACACTAGGAATCTGCCGGAGACTATAATATGCAGCAAATCCCCCCTTCCCCCATCCCCAAACCTGTTGCCACCTAGTGTAGTTAACGCACTGTCCACAAGGCTTCAGCCTGTTAGTCACAACCTGTGCAACAATCATCCGAAGCCAAACCTGCAATAATTCACATTTAAACCGATGGGCTCATTATCTGGGTCACGCGTGTACTGAAGCGGGAGTGTCCTCGTAATAGACGACGCCCGGTAATCTACAAGATGCGGAACGATTTTAGTTCTGATGGAAGAAATTCCAAATATCCAAGTGTCAGGTGACAATTCTGAAAAGATCTGACAATGTGTGATGAGTGTGAAAGTAATAATAGTCATCAGCCGCATCCAGGGCCCCATTCTTGTGGAAGTAATGGAATATTACGCCTGCCCGTGACCTGCCCTGAAAATAATGATTGTTTACCAGGTCGTCTGCGGTGAAGGTAAAATTGCTTATAAATCCAAGTTTCAAAAGATTGCATCTTGAAAATGTATCACAAGTGAATAAATGCAAGAAAAATGTGTCTGTAATGTCAGATGTGACAATAAGATTGTGCGAACCTTGGATAGGAAATCACTAAAGAACCTGCCAAACAAATAGAAGATACAAATAACATAACACGGAGCAGACAACAACGTTCCCATGAGAAACTGCCGACAAAGGAAAGGATCATTTCAAATGTATCCAAATGAACGAGAACCAAAGTGAAAATACAAAGGAACAAATAACATCTTATAAATGTCAATATTTACAGACGTTTTCATTTGTAGGACAATATTTTGGTCATTTGAAAAAGAAAAAGCTCTGGATCTGATCTTATAAACGGAAAGTTTTCCTGTTTTTCCTTCCCCCCCGGATCGTGCCTTGTATTCAGCGAGTCTTAAGCTGCTCTCTGGGGTTGAAATAGTTATAACATTTTTTGTTTTTCCAAGTCAAACAAAAGCTTGGTGAATGAGAAAGGCGTGTACCTCCCAGTGAGCCAACCCCCTCTCGTAGGGCGGGTGGCTGGTCACACTCGGCAGAGCCCGGCTGGCTTCTTCGTGTTGTTGCAGCAGAGCCTGCCTGGAAAGCAATAGTCTGGGAGTAGTTACAGGTAAATCCTGCCCCAGCCCTTCCCCTCCAGCCTCAGGAGAGCCCGGCTCATCACCAACTGGGGGAAGAGCCTGGAGAGCCGTCGGCTCATGGATTAAACACACGCCTGGGATATAACTAAGGAAAAACCTTTCCGATTTCTCTTTTTTCCTCTTTCCGTCTGTGCTCCGGGAGATCGTTGAGCTTATCACACGACCCTGTGTTGGGCTTTTAATTCTTTTCCGTGTATGGAATAAAACAAAGGCAAAGGGAAGGGATTCGCTCGCGAGCAGGTGCTGGATCTCTGGAAACGTCTCTCTCTTTTTGCTTACAGACGGGAATCGCAAGGATTTCCTATATAAAGAGCCCATGTGCCTTGAGTCCACTGATTGCTGCTTTCATCCATCAGTGTGGTCCTATTATAACTGTACAAAACATGTTCTCATATGTCCTGTGATCCTGAGTTATTTTATGCACCTGTATGCAGGACGTGGCCTCTGCTTACACCTATGGAGGGGGGCACATACTTTATGTTAAAAGACTTGGCATGGTTTGGCCAGTTGGTTCATCTTTGGAGGAGTTGCCCTGGTCTTGGGTGGTCGTCCATTATTGCTAAAATCATTGATCACTTTCCCCTTGAATGGGATATCCGGAGTCCTCTTCCTTGTGCCTTAGGATCCCAAAGCTTACACTTCACTTACCCAAAGACTATAAGCGAACCTGTAATGTAGAGCAGAACCATGGGGCCATCACTCGGCTTTATAGCAAGTCTGAATACATTGTCACAAAGACGAGAATTGTTTAAGGGGTGTGATATGGGATTGTACAGTTATGTTAAATCTACATATCCCGTACGTCCCGGGACTGGGATCAGCTTAGTTTTGTTTGAGGACAACGCTCTCCTATTCTCATCAATGTAGGGGGGGGGTTGTTTTTAGAACTCAATTACTGAATTCCTCCTACTGCTCTTTGATTCACAAGGAAGACATAAAAAAAACCTGAGAGAGCCTCCTGGCCGCATGTGCCAAGCTAATTGTATCCCTTGTACATACTGCAGTTTGTGTTTATGGCCGGGATAGGGCCGGAACACAATATTAGTCTATTTCCCAGGCTCAGCCAAGGGAGGCTCTATTATTGCTAAAGCGTAATGAGGAGGGCAGGCAGCGCATTGCAGAGCAGGCCGCCGCCGAAGGGGTAATGCTCCCCACATGATTGGGACGTTTCCATATTGCGAGCTCAATCCGCTCACAGCAGCATTTTTGAAGGAGACGTGTGAGTACACGGCACTACCCCCAGCCCCCGCTGTTATCACCACTGGGGGTAAAGACCAAGGACGTGCTGGCGCCCAGTTTTAACTTTGGCACAAATTGTGTCACCTGGGTTAGCAGAGCCTCTCGCTGCTGCCTATAGGGGCTGGGGGTTGGTTAGTGACGTATATATATGTGTTCACTATACGTCTCATACGACTGCATTGTCCAGGCCACGGATACAAAGTCTCAGCACAGAAACTTTGTAATATTTTCACCATATAACATTTGACACAAGTTTCCTTTTTTCATTGTGTCTATGGGCCGGATATATCCAAATGTGTTATCTATTTACATATACTGACGCGTTTCAAGACTATTAATCACTTCTTGCAACAGGAACTTTACTATTTGTGTCTGTAGGGGCTTGGGTTTAACTGGATATAATACTCTATATCTTACCTGTAACATGGGTCTCTTCTGGCAACACAAAGTTTGTTGCATTTTTAACCAAATAAATATTGTAAAGAATTTACTTTTCGGATCTGGTCTAACCCATGGGGGTCTAGGAATTTTAACACCCCATGGGGAACTTGTATTTCCTAGAGTGGAGTTTTCCCCATGGGTCCCATGAATATTTGGATCCTTGAGTTTTCCTGTGGTCAGCAGGAGAGATGACTAAAATATTGCAGGACGCTGGAGTAGCTGAACAGGTTCCCCAGAGGGGCGGCACAAGGGAAAATGATTAGTAACCACACTGCCCGTTGGCTGTAAAGTTTCAGGCAACCAAAAAACTAATTATAAAAAATATGTTATGCCATGTGGATCATACAACTGATACGGTAGGAGGTCCTATTTGGAGAAGTTTCTACGCTGTAGTCTGTCAGGTGTAATGGTGGGGCACACAGCTCCCCCATCATTGTTGGGTTCCCAGCCTCTGTGATTTACTAGATTGATTGTTGTCAAAGTCATTGGTGACGGCAGCTGATGGAAAACCCAAAAATGTGGAACGAGGGTCATGTCACAGAATATTATTGATGGAAAACAGATTTAGGTCGTTTCATTTAGACAGATGTGCTATGGATGAATACATCTCCTCCTGTAATGTACCGCTCCATAGAACACAAAACAACGCTACATACTACATTATCAATAATATTGTTTCTACGTTTTCCATTGGAAAGTGCTTCTAGAATAGTGGTCCCTGAAAGAACGTGGCCTGTATGCTTGGTAATCATAGAACTGAAAGTCTATCACAGGAGATCTGACCTGGACAAAGGGGAAGCTCCTACACGTAGCCGTTTGGAGGGGTCCTTTGTGGCTGCATTCCCTAATCCAGAGGAGAGACAGCTCATCTATCTGCTGTCGGACTGAGTGTCACTGTGAATGACAGAGAAACATTTTGGACGTTTCCCTAATTATCCTTATCCTTCCGGGGTGACCCCTTCCCCCCCGCACCCCCTCTACCCACAGTCGTGTGGAAGCTTCTCCTGCCCTGTAATCCTGGGAGCCTCATCCCGGTCCTATTTGCTGATGTTTTTGCCGTGTGTCTTCTGTATCGGCAGCCGGCTCTTCCTCCGCTGTAGAAAAGCGTTGGCTTCTTGGTGAAAGGAAGAAACCATCATCGTTCTATTAACAAATGAGGCTGGAGCTGCAGCTGTCGGAGCTTCCAGCCACCTGTTCCTAATAGGTCCCCACCTGCACTTACATCTCCTCGCCTCTGGCAAGGACGCTAGCAGTCGGTGGCAGCTTGTAAATAAGCACGGGGTGATGCAGCTGTTTCTAGCGCCGGCACTTCCCGCCTCGTGTAAAATTTACACCCGTTTAGCTGCTTTACGTCCTGCGCAGAGTGCAATGGATCTGATACATTGTAGCCTTTTATGTAACCGATAGGAGGGGTGGTATGACACATTGTAGCCCCTACTAGAGGGGTCATGTATGCTTCTCCTGCTCTCCAGCGTGTCATGTATGCTTCTCCTGCTCTCCAGCGTGTCATGTATGCTTCTCCTGCGCTCCAGCGTGTCATGTATGGTTCTCCTGCGCTCCAGCGTGTCATGTATGGTTCTCCTGCGCTCCAGCCTGTCATGTATGGTTCTCCTGCGCTCCAGCCTGTCATGTATGCTTCTCCTGCGCTCCAGCGTGTCATGTATGCTTCTCCTGCGCTCCAGCGTGTCATGTATGCTTATACCTGCGCTCCCAGCTGTTTCATGTTTGTTATCCTGAGCTCCAGCGTGTCATGTATGCTCTCTGCGCTCCAGCCTGTCATGTAGGCTTCTCCTGCGCTCCAGCGTGTCAGGTTGCTTCTCCTGCCGCTCCAGCGTGTCATGTATTCTTATACTGCGCTCCAGCGTGTCATGTATGTTTATCCTGAGCTCCGCTGTGCATGTATGCTTCTCCTGCGCTCCACGTGTCATTATGCTTCTCCTGCGCTCCATCTGTCATGTCTGCTTATACTGCCTCCAGCTGTCCTATGTTTATCCTGAGCTCCAGCGTTCATTAGGCTTCTCCTGCCTCCCTCGTGTCATGTATGCTTATCCTGAGCTCCAGCGTTCATTATGCTTCTCCTGCACTCCACGTGTCTGTATGTTTATCCTGCGCTCCAGCGTGTCATGTTGCGCTTCTCCTGCGCTCCAGCGTGTCATGTATGCTTCTCTCCGCGCACTCCAGCGTGTCATTTATGCTTCTCCTGCCTCCAGCGTGTCTGTATTCTTATTTTTGTAGGTAAATCATGTGCTCCTTCACCCACTGTAAAACCAGTCAACCAGTCCACTGACCTCAAACAAGACGTGACTGTTTTCAGTTACAACAACACGGTTGGCAAACTCCATTAGGGTTATTAGTGCAACGCTGTGGGTCAGTTATGCTGATGGCTCTACAATAGTGTTTTTGTGCACTATTTTAAGGTTCTGGTGGTGCCGGTGTAGTGTTGTAGTGTTGAGTTTGTCATGTGGCAGCACTCACGTATGTGTTACTAGCTCTTACGGGACTGTTGATTAAACTGACTACAGCTGGAGAGCTGCACATTGTTTGTCTAGAAGGTCCATAGGGCTGTAGACACAACTTTATAGTCCAGGTTATTTAAAGAGGTTTTCCTGGCTCAATATATTGATAATATACACATAGAATATGTGTCATGAAGCAGACAGCGCCACTCTAATTGTAGTGGTCACACCAGGGTACTGCAGTTCAGCTTGCGCTGCAGTTACTCCTCTATGTTGTAGCTTTGTGGGACTGGAGGGCAACAGAACACCTTATGTAAAACCTATTTAATAAATTACCCGTAACACAAATATCAGCAAATTAACCATATAAGTAACTTCCAAATATGACAGACACTTCTTGCTGGGTGGAAATCGGGTCAAAGTTTTATTTTTTTATACATTAAATCTGTAATATCCAAAATCAGACAGTTGGTATAGTCAACACATTTTGGAACTCTGAATGTATGCACTAGCTGACCCCAGATGGCAAGTCGGCCAACACGAGCAACCCCATCTCAATCTCCCACCATTGTGCCTTGCTGTGGACTTAAAATTAATAAAAATACAAGATAAACATTACAAAAACATAGGGGAGGGCAGCTTGAGGGTTGGCCTCAAAGAGGAGATAGCCTTGAGTCATCCAGCCATACAACCCCCAACCTCCGTATAGACGGGTGGGACGTCATGAGGTACACGGGAAGGGGTGAGAACACCTCTTGAAGGCACATATTAAGTTCAACAAGTACCCCCAAACTTTTACCCCTTTGCATCTAATAACGGCAGCCCCCAGTCTTGGGGAACCTTCCTTAAACAGTCACATCTACCCCCATTAATGTGCGGCTGATAAATACTCCACCACTACGTAGCATGACCCACCCTCGTCCACCCCACCTCGTCTTAGGAGGTGTGTACCTTTTCCCCCCCTGATCGGCGTCGGTATGTTCCTTCGACGGGTATCTAGTGGCCCCCGGCCTCCCCTTTCTCCCCTACTATTTGCACTTTAATAGGAATCGCTCCAAACACCCCCTTATCTCCACATCAGTGATATACTTCTAAGTGATAGAGCAGCCACAAAAATTCAGCATGCATCTCTGATCTCTGGGTGGAATTCTCTACCATTAAAGTTTTGCGTTTGCCCAATCCCTTGGGAGTCCGTCCAGATTTCATCTCAATAATTTGTAGTCTTCCTTTGACATCCCACGGTCTAAAATTAGCTGCAGTAAAAAATAAAATCCTCATGGTGATGTGCGTCTGGTTGTATATAGTTCCCAGAAGCAGCATGTACACAGCTGGGGCCGTCTGATGGATACACAGCAGCAGGGCTGCGGAGATAAAGGCCTGGGGAAGGATTCGTGGACACCTCAGTTCATGATCTTTTACCTAGTGGGAGACTTCTCATAGTATGATTCAATAAAGATAGGTAATGTACAATACTGTTTAAATGGGAGTCAGCAAGGGCAAACCATGAGTACTGCCTAGGCTGGCTATGTATTGTCCCCTGAGAGATGTGTAACTACACCTTTGTATTTGGTAATGTAGGACTTATCTAAGCTCTTCTAAGTTCACTGGAGGTTATGCTCCTCAACTGCTGTGCTCTTCTTTCTTTTGCAGTCCATGTTTACATTCGCTACCTGGAGAGATGTTTTATGCTGACCTCACATCTGCTGTGCTCTGTGCTCTCTGCATCCAGGGTTTTGGTACTTTTCCCTGGAGAGGATGTTAATCAGACCTCACCTGCTGTGCTCTCTGCAGCCCTTTTTTGTGGGTTTTCCAGGTGTGCGAGATTCGCATAGCTACCGTGGGACTTGATATAATGGATTATATTCCAGATTGTAGCTTCTCCAAGAGCCCTGTGGTGTGTGTCTCACACTGCTGTGCAGCCATGTTGCAGATTCCTATCCTGAGTACATTACGGAATGCTGAGAGGCCAGGAGTGAAGCTCCATGCAATGTGGCCACCTATCACACTCTAGATGCAGAAGGGGATGTTCACTTCCGCTCTGCAGTTCCTGCCGCACGGCCGGTACAAAACGTGAGACCTTTGTTTTAGTTGTGACACTTTACTGGTAAATGATTAGGGGAATATCACACAGATTGTTCGGTCACTGCAGAGGATGCCGGCAGAACATACTGCCAGAGGAGCCGGCAGCAATTACAATCTATCACATACTGATTGTAGATCTGTTCATCCTGCTCTGCCTGTTTCATGAATAGTAGGTGAGTGACAGTGATGGGCTTACTTCAACCTGACCACTGATCCCCACATCAACGTCCTCAGGCACCTCCTGCTCAAGAGGGACAGTCAAAGTCCAACAACATTAGATACTAGAGTACTTGACTTTTTTACATTCCTTTAATTCTATGTCTAATAATTGGTAACCTATCCCCCCACTCATTGATGGAGAAGTCTGTGCCCAGCTGCCGGGCTATAAACCAACTATGAGCGTGCATTCACCTCTGACTCGCCCTTTGTTCAGCACTGCGCCCTTCTCCTTCCTAGCTTTGTACACCGTATTTTTTATCAGCCAGTAACCATAATCAGTTCATTGGTGCTCAGCATGGCCATTATTGGCTTCCGTGTTCACATGTCATCACCAACTGCTGATGGCAGGGACAGAGCAGAGGGTTCTGGGAACAGAGGGGAAGAAGGGAGGCACTATGGCCTGTTTCTTAGGTAAAGCAAAATATCTATGATCTATGATTATCTATTACCTATGATCCCCCTCTACTGGAGATACTATATGTTATCAGGGCTTATAATAAATCTGCTGCACGGCACGTCCTGCTCAGTTTTGTACAGAATTGATAGTAAATCTCCCCCATTGTTATGGAGGAACCTGGATACAAAGTATAAGGGGTCACATTGTATCGGGTTCTAATGTATCCAGTGAATCCATCGGAATAATCCACACTGAATCCAATGGTTCCGTAAAGTGACCTATAGTGTAACATCAGTCAGGACATGTACCCTTTGCGGCCCCCTATAGATGGGTGCAGCGATGTGTATGGTATACATGGGGGCTCTCCATAGCTGAGGGATAATGTAGAAGTCTCTGGCAGGAATCTCGTGCTCTTACCTACTGGGGGGATGTAGTGAATATTTCGGCAGGGCGTGATTGTAAACTGGGGAAACCTCTCATGCATTCCTCAGCCCCACAATTTGGGTCCTCAGGCGACCAGACCTATTGTTCATCGATCCTAAGTCCTTGTTTGTCAGGGGCACTTTACAATGGCTCATGTCCTGTAAATTGTCCCATCTGCCGAGGCCTCTGTGGCTGCAAACTTGAGGAGTCTGGTCCACAAGAGCAAACAGGAGCCGATGTCAATACTTCCTGGAGACTGGGCGCCCCAGCACCCAACCCACCCACAGTGCTTTTGTGTGGCGGACCAGTATGGCAGATACAATGGAGGCATTTGTTCTCATTTCAAACCCCCTCCCCCACCTGCAAAGGGAATAGAAGTCCTGTCCTACCATGAGCCGAGAGACCACACTGCTAATACTTATATATACAGGGTGACGCCACCCTACCCTGACATTCCTGCAGGTGACTCCACCATGACCTCCTGCCTGTGCCTCTACCAGCCTGATTGGGGGACAGGACAGGGACACGCTGACACTTGGGGGACAGGACAAGGACACGCTGACACTTGGGGGGGGGGGGGCAGGACACGCTGACACTTGGGGGACAGGACTGGACACGCTGACACTTGGGGGACAGGACAGGACACGCGGACACTTTGGGGGACACTTACACGCTGACACTTGGGGACAGGACTGGAGAATGCGACACTTGTGGACAGGTGAGACAGGAGACACGCCGACACTTGGGGGACATGGGACACGCTGACACATTGGGGGACAGGACGGGACCGCTGCCACTTGTGGGACAGGCACAGGGACACGCTTAAACTTGGGGACAGGGACAGCTGACACTTGGGGGACAGGGCAGGGACACGTGACATTTGGGGGATAACATTGATACACTGACCTTGGGGGACAGGACAGACACGCTGACACTTTGGGGGACAGGACAGGGACAACCTCTGACACTTGGGGGTACAGGACGGGACAACGCTGACACTTGGGGACAGACAGTGTGACACGCTGACACTTGGGGAACCAGACAGGGACACACGCTGACACTTGGGGGACAGTAACCACGGGACAACGCTGACACTTGGGGACGACAGGGACACGCTGACACTTGGGACAGGACGGACACGTTTGACACTTGGGGGGACAGTGACACTCTGCATTTGGGGGGCACGACAGGGTACCCTTACCCTTGGGGGGACAGGACAGGACACTCTGAACTACTTGGGGGGACAGGGACACGCTGACACTCTTGGGGTGACAGTACGAGGACACGCTGACACTTGGGAGGGGGACATGGAACACGCTGTCCACTGGGGCACATGCAGTGAACCGCTTACCCTTGGGGGACAGGACAGTGACAACGCTGCCCCTCTTGGGGCACAGACAGGGCTTGCTGACACGTTTGGGGGACAGGACATGGACACGCTGACACCTTTGGGGGCACAGGACAGGGACACGTTTTTTGTTCTCCACTTGGGGCACAGGAACAGGGATCACGCTTCCACTTTGTGCCCAGGACAGGGACTTGCTGACACTTTGGGGGACAGACAGGGACCGCTGACACTTGGGGGGACAGGAAGGGACAACGCTGACACTTGGGGCAAGGACAGGGACAACGCTGACACTTGGGGCACAGGACAGGGACACGCTGACACTTGGGGCACAGGACAGGGACAGAACGCTGACACTTGCGGCACATGAACCTTTCCCTCCCACCTTCCGAGAAGTTTGAACAGGAGAACGTGAGATCTCAATCGGCTTCCTGTGCCTGACATCATCCCTGCTGTAGAGAATGTGTGTGGAGAGGCCCCCGCAGCAGCTCGGTGTGTGTACATTGTCAACGTCTGTGACCCCTCTCCCTGCGCCCCCTCTGTCTTAGCCCTCACCCTTTCTGTCATGGATGGAAAAAAACATTGTTTCCTGTAATCCCTGTGCCTGGGGGAAGCTCAGCCGCTGCCTGACTGTACAGGTTTAACCTTTCCCTTCATCTTCATTCAGCTCCTACAGATACAACAACAATCGAGAAGCTGCCAGCCCAGTCGCGTACACAGGGAGTAATAAGGATTAGGGGGCTGCTGCACGGCATTGTGGGGGAGACTTTATCACCTTTCACTTTTATAATGCAATGTCTCTCATACAAAGATTTTCCCAATACTTAAAATAATACGCTTAACCTGGCGCTGAGGGAACCCATCACAGGTGTGACCATAGAGACTGCAGATATAGCCACTCCAGGGTCCCCAGCTTTCTATGTAGTTAAATGTACTCATGAAGGTCGGCTCCCGACGAAACACATTCCTTTCACAAAATAACACTTATTTCAGACTTACTCCGAATCCTTCCTCAAGTCCATCTCATCTAATTATCCTGGGATGAAAACGTGCCTACAGACTGCAGCAATTGCTACGTATTGTCCTTGGAGAGATGTGCATCATCCTTTCTGTTATGTTGTTAGTAGCAGCTGGACTGTGATATATGGATTTATACTTCCAGGATTGTCTGGCATGGGGGCCACACTACTGCAGTGCACTCTCAGCAACGTTTATTGTCCCTGAGATATGTGTCATCACACTTTTGACTATGTTGGTTAGTTAAGTCAGCAGGACTGTGATAGATAGACCTTATAATTTCAAAATTTTACTTAGTGTTTCCTAACACTGTTGTAACTCTGTCTCTCTGCATCCATTGTTTTATATTGGTCCCTGGAGGAGATGTGTAAATCATACCTTTGTGTATGTTGTGTTTGTGGCAGCATGACTGTGATATTGGATTTGATATTCAGATTGTACTGGGGGGTTGTCCTCACAATCTCTGCGTGCTCTATGCCCTCTGCATATCGTTCATACTGTGACTTAGGTCTGTGATATACAGATTTATATTTTAAAGATTGTATTTGGGTGTTTCCTAACACTGTTGTGCTCTGCACTCCTCGCAACAGGTAAAGTCCTCTGGGGATAATTGTAATCAACCTTTGGTGATGTTCTTAGTGGCAGCAGGATGGTGATATCTGGATTTATGTCTAGGATTACTGTTGCGGGGGGGGGTGTCCTCACACTGCTGTGCGCTCGAATTTGTAGTACAGAACAATGGTTATCATGTAGACATTGTAATAACAGAGGTTTGTGACTATATTGTATTTTCTTGTCATAGTCTCATTGAGCGTCCACTCATCGTCTAACATTATGTCGCTGTGCGGTGACGCTCTCCGACCTCCGCCCTCATAGTTTTTGGTCCTTGGACCCTTCAAGTCCAAGCAGAAGCATCAGAGGTTTATCAACATAGGACACCCTGGTCCTGTGGCTGGAGCAGATGTGACTGGTTCCCCTCTGTCGTCCCTGAACACACGGGTCCCATGGCGCCAATCTATAGTGCCAGTAGGTGCAAATCGGGGGGATGTACAGTCTTTCTAGGGTCCTGCATGTCGCCTCACTCTGTTGGAAATGTGAGAAACTTCACTTGGTCTCTCCTGTAAGTTCGTCCATTTGTTTTACATTTTTTAATCCACTTGATCTTTTGGCTCCAAAACTACAATAAAAACTTTTCTATCAGCCACTTGGTTACCCACCGGCCCCCTGTAGATTTGATCCTTGTGTCCTTCCTGTAGATTGATCCTGTGTGTCTCCTGTAGAGTGATCCTTGTGTCTTCCGGTAGATTTGATCCTTTGTTTTCCTGTAGACTTGATCCCTGTTCTTCCTGTAGATTTGATCCTTGTATCTTCCTCTAGATTGATTTGATCCCTGTGTCCTTCCTCTAGATTTGATCCCTGTGTCCTTCCTGAGAATGATCATTGTGTCTTCCTCTAATTGATCCTTGTGTCTTCTGTAGATTTTGATCCCTGTGTCCTTCCTGTAGTATTTGATCCCTGTGTCGTTCCCTGTAGATTGATCCCTGTGTCTTCCTGTAGATTGATCCTGTGTCTTCCTGTATGATTTGATCCTGTTCTTCCGGTAATTTGATCCCTGTGTCTTCCCTAGATTTATCCCTGAGTCTTCCTCTAGATTTTGTCTTGTGTCTTCCTGTAGATTTGATCCTTGTGCCTTCCCCTTTAGATTTGGATCCTGTGTCTTCCTGTAGATTTGATCCTTGTGTTTTCCCTGTAGACTTGATCACTGTGTTCTTCCTGAGATTTGATCCTTGGTATCTTCCTCTAGATTTGATCCCTGTGTCTTCCTCTAGATTTTATCCCTGTTTCTCCGTGAATGATCCTTGTGTCTTCCTCAGATTTGGAATCCTTGTGTCTTCCCTGTAGAATTTGATCCCTTGTCTCCTGTAGATTTGATCCCTGTGTCCTTCCTGTAGATTTGATCCCTGTGTCTCCTGTAGATTTGATCCCTGTGTCGTCCTGTAGATTGGATCCCCCCTTTTGTGCTTCCTGTATATTTGATCCCTGTGTCTTCCTGTAGATTTGATCCCTGTGTCTTCCTGTCGATTTGAATCCCTGTGTCTTTCCTCTAGATTTTGATCCCGAGTCTCGCTGTAGATCTTGATCCTTGTGGGTTGTGTCCTCCTGTAGATTTGATCCCGTGGTCCTCCTTTAGATTGGATTCTTGTGTTATTTGCCTGTAGACTGATCCCTGTGTCTTCCTGTAGATTTGACTCTGTATTTCCTCTAGATTTGATCCCTGTGTCTTCCTCTAGATTTGATCCCCCCTGTGTCTTTCCTTATATTTGATCCCTGTGTCTCTTCCTGTAGATTTGATCCTTGTGTCCTTCCCGTAGATTTGATCCTTGTGTCTTGTCCTCTAGATTTGATCCCTGTGTGCTTCCTCTAGATTTGGTCCCTGTGTCTTCTCTAGATTTTGCTCCCCTGTGTCTTCCTTGTAGATTGATCCTTTTGTCCTTCCTGTAGATTTGATCCTTGTGTCTTCCACCTGTAATTTGATCCCTGGTGTCTTCACTGTAGATTTTGATCCTGTGTCTCCTGTAGAATTTGATCCCTGTGTTCTTCCTGTAAGATTTGATCCCTGTGTCTTCCTGTGATTGGATCCTTGTTCTTCCCTTAGAATTTGATCCTTGTTCTTCCTCTATTTGATCCCTGTGTCTTCCTCTAGAATTTGATCCCTGTGTCTTCCTCTAGATTTGATCCTGTGTCTTCCTGTAGATTTTTTGATCTTGTGTCTTTCCTGTAGAGTTGATTCCCTGTGTCTTCCTGTATGATTTGATCCCTTTGGGTCTTCCGTAATTTTGATCCTTGTTGTCTTCCTGGTGAGTTGAATCCCTGTGTCTTCTGTAATGTTGATCCCTGTGTCTTCCTGTATATTTGATCCGTGTGTCTTCCGTAGATTTGCTCCCTGTGTCTTCCTGTAGATTTGATCCCTGTGTCCTTTTCCTGTAGATTGATCTGTGTCTTTCGCTCTACTAGATTTGATCCCCTGTGTCTTCCTCTAGATTTGATCCCTAGCTTCCTGTATATTTGATCGCTTGGTGTCTCCTGTAGATTTGATTCTGTGTCCTCCTGTAGATTTGATCTTGTGTTTTCCTGTTAGACTTGATCCCTTGTCTTCCGGTAGATTTGATCCTTGTATCTCCTCTAATTTGATCCCTGTGTCCTTCCTCTAGATTTGTCCCTGTGTCTTCCTGTAGAATGGATCATTGTGTCTTCCCCTCTAGATTTGTCCTTGTGTCTTCCTGTAAGATTTGATCCTGTGGTCTTCCTGTAGATTTGATCCCTGTGTCTTCCTGTAGATTTGATCCCTGTGTCTTCCTGTAATTTGATCCCTGTGTCTCCTGTAGATTTGATCCCTGTGTCTTCCTCTAGATTTGATCCCTGTGTCTTCCTGTAGAATGGATCATTGTGTCTTCCTCTAGATTTGATCCTTGTGTCTTCCTGTAGATTTGATCCCTGTGTCTTCCTGTAGATTTGATCCCTGTGTCTTCCTGTAGATTGATCCCTGTGTCTTCTTGTAGATTTGATCCCTGTGGTCTTCCTGTAGATTTGATCCTTGTGTCTTCCTGAGATTGATCCCTGTGTCTTCCTGTAATTTGATCCCTGTGTCTCCCTGTAGATTGATCCCTGTGTCTTCCTCTAGATTTGATCCCTGAGCCCTTCTGTAATTGATCCTTGTGTCCTCCGTAGATTTGATCCCTGTGCCCTCCTGTAGTTTGATCCTTGTGTTTTCGTAACTTGATCCCTGTGTCTTCCTGTAGATTTGATCCTTGTATCTTCCTCTAGATTTGATCCCTGTGTCTTCCTCTAGATTTGATCCCTGTGTCCT
Source organism: Engystomops pustulosus (assembly GCA_019512145.1). Lineage (NCBI taxonomy): Eukaryota > Metazoa > Chordata > Amphibia > Anura > Leptodactylidae > Engystomops > Engystomops pustulosus. The sequence goes on along the minus strand of CM033649.1, from coordinate 3,071,489 downwards.
TCCTGAGATTTGATCCCTGTGTCTTCCTGTAGATTTGATCCTTGTGTCTTCCCGTAGATTTGATCCTTGTGTCTTCCCGTAGATTTGATCCTTGTGTCTTCCTCTAGATTTGATCCCTGTGTCTTCCTCTAGATTTGATCCCTGTGTTTCCTCTAATTTATCCCTTTGTCTTCCTCTAGATTTGATCTTGTGTCTTCCTGAAGATTTGAATCCTTGTGTCTTCCTGTAGATTTGTATCCCTGTGTCTTCCTGTAATTTGATCCCTGTGTCTTCCTGTAGATTTGATCCCCTGTGTCTATCCTGTAGTTTGATCCCGGTGTCTTCCCGTAGATTGATCTTGTGTCTTCCCCGTAGATTTGATCCTGTGTCCTTCCTCTAGATTTGATCCTGTGTCTTCCTCTAGATTTGATCCCTGTGTCGTCCTTAGATTTGATCCCTGTGTTCTTCCTCTATATTTTGATCCTGTTGTCTTCCTGTGAGATTTTAACCTGTGTCTTCCTGTAGATTTGATTCCCTGTGTCCTTCCTGTAGATTTGATCCTGTGGTTGTCTTTCCTGTCATTTGGATCCTTGTGTCTTCCTGTAGATTTGATCCCTGTGTCTTCTGTAGATTTGATGCCCTCGTGGGTCTTCCTCTAGATTTGATCTTGTGTCTTCCTGAGATTTGATCCTTGTGTCTTCCTGTATGATTTTGTATCCCTGTGTCGTCCTCCTAAATTGATCCCTGTGTCTTTCCTGTAATGTGATCCTTGTGTCTTCCTGGTAGATTTGATCCCTGTGTCCTTCCTGTAGAGTTGATCCTTGGTGTCTTCCTGTAGATTTGAAATCCTTGGTGTCCCCTTCCTGTAGATTGTTATCCCTGTGTCTTCCTGTAAGATTTATCCCTGTGTCTTCCTCTAGATTTGATACCTTGTTGTCTTGCCTGTAGATGTTTGATCCTTGTTCCTTCCTGTAAGATTTGATCCTTGTGTCCTCTGTAGATGTGATCCTTGTCTTCCTGTAGATTTGATCCTTGTGTCTTCCTTTAGATTTGATCCTGTTGTTCTCCATTAGAAGTTGATCCGTGTGTCTTCTGTAGATTTTGATCCCTGTGTCCTTCCTGTTAGATGTGATCCTTGTGTCTTCCGTAAATTGATCCCTGTGTCTTCCTGTAGATTGATCCCTGTGTCTTCCTGTAGATTTGATCCCTGTGCTTCCTGTATATTTGATCCTTGTGTCTTCCTGGAGATTTGATCCTTGGTGTCTTCCTGTAGATTTGATCCTTGTGTCTTCCTGTAGATTTTGATCCCTGTGTCTTCTGTAGATTTGATACCTTTGTGTGTCTTCCTGTAGAGTTTGATTCCCTGTTTTCTTCCGGTAGATTTGTCCTGTGTTTTCTGTCGATTGATCCTTGTGTTTTCCTGTAGATTGATCCTGTGTCTTCCTGTATATTTGATTCCTTTCCTGTGTCTTCTGTAGATTTGATCCTTGTGTCTTCCTGTATATTTGAATCCTTGTTTCCTTCCGGGTAGATTTGATCCCTGTGGTCTGTTCTTGATTTGATCCTTGTGTCTTCCGCTAGATTTGATCTCCTTTGTTTTTCCTGTAGATTTGATCCTTTTGGCTTCCTGTAGATTTGATCCTTGTGTCCTTCCTGTAGATTTGATCCTTGTGTCTTCCTGTAGATTTGAGCCTTGTGTCTTCCTGTATTCTGTCGATCTTTTGACCTCTCCTGCTGGTGGACTCGGTTCTCCCAGCTTTGACTGTCAGGGTGCGAGATCCACCAGGTGTTTTGCATCTGTGTTAACATTTCACCTTAAACAAGCGCAAGCGCTGAGGGTTAAGAGAATGGCGGATACTGCGCTGACCACAATGGTGACTGCCATGGGCTTACGCTCAGGGCGCCTTTATGAATCTAAATGCAATCGATACCTCCTTAAAGGGGTCTTCAGACTTATCTAGAATCCCCTGGGTGGAGGGGAACCATATAGACTCCTTTCCCTCAACGTGTGTCAGCGCCCCGTTTAATACTACTCCCAGTCAGAGCCAGAATTTTGGTCACACAAGTCGCAATGATTATTCCAGATCCGTCAACCACTCAACACGGGCCGACTTGTCAGCTGGTCACTAGAGGTGCAATGACTTTCCCTGCAGTATAACACCATAGGGCAATGACTTCCCTGCATATAACACATAGGGGCAATGACTTCCCTGCATATAACACATAGGAGCAATGACTTCCCTGCATATACCACATGGGGGCAATGACCTCCCTGCATATACCACATGGGGGCAATGACTTCCCTGCATATAACACATGGGGGCAATGACTTCCCTGCATATACCACATGGGGGCAATGACTTCCGTCCCTGCATTAACCACATTTGGGCACTGACCTTCCCCTGCATCTCCACATTGGGGCCATGATTCCCTGCATATACCACACGGGCAATGACTTTCCCTGCATATACACCCGGGGCAATGACTTCCCTGCATATCCACATGGTGGGCAAATGAATTCCCTGCATATAACCACACGGGGGCAATGACTTCCCTGCATATACCACACAGGGCTATGATTCCTGCATTCCCACACGGTGCAATACTTCCTGCATATACCACACCCGACAATGGGGGGTTATTTATCATTGGTTTCTGGTTTTTTTTTTACTAAGTGTTTCATTGAGGGTTTTTGTGACCTTTTTCCTTTTCCCTGCCTAAAAGTCTGCCCAGGACTATTCCCCCCTCTGCACTAATCTGGAGTAAAGTAGCTCTCGAATGTACTCCGTGCACAGAAGATCCATTGACTTGGACTTTATGCAAACCTTCCCATAAAACGGCTCATAGTCCCAGCCAGTCCCTGCTGTCTATGTGCTGGCTTTTTATGCTTTTTGAGACTTTGGAAAAATCCAGACACAAAATAGACCCTAAGAACATTTATTAAAGGGCCAAAGCCCCCTGATGGGCAAGGAGGTCAAAAATAACCCCCAATATGAGAAATACCCCCAATCATGGAAATAACCCCCTAATGTCTTTGAGTGCCCCTTCTTGTCCCTGCTAACCCCGGGCAGTGTGAGTCCTGACTTGTCTCCTCCCCCAGAGCCTTTCCTGCTGCTCCTCCCCCAGAGCCTGTCCTGCTGCTCCACCCCCAGAGCCTGTCCCTGCGCTCCACCCCCAGAGCCTGTCCTGCTGCTACACTCCCCCAGAGCCTGTCCATGCCTCTGCTCTTCCCAACCAGAGCCTGTCCTGCTGCTCTTCCCCCAGAGCCTGGCCTGCTGCTCTTCCCCCATAGCCTGCTGTCCTGCTGCTTTCCCCCCAGAGCCTGTCCCTGCCTGCTCTTCCCCCAACCTGTCCTGTGCTCCTCCCCCAGAGCCTGTCCTGCTGCTCCTCCCCCAGAGCCCTGTCCGCTGCTCCTCCCCAGAGCCTGTCCTGCTGCTCCTCCCCAGAGCCTGTCCTGCTGCTCCTCCCCCAGAGCCTGTCCTGCTGCTCCTCCCCAGAGCCTGTCCTGCTGCTCCTCCCCCAGAGCCTGTCCTGCTGCTCCTCCCCCAGAGCCTGTCCTGCTGCTCCTCCCCCAGAGCCTGTCCTGCTGCTCCTCCCCCCAAGCCTGTCCGCTGATCCCTCCCCCAGAGCCTGTCCAGCTGCTCCTCCCCCAAGAGCCCTGTCCTGCTGCTCCTCCCCCGAGCCTGTCCCCCCCTGCCCTTTTGTGGCTCCTCCCCCAGAGCCTGTCCTGGCTGCTCCTCCCCCAAGCCTGTCCCTGCTGCTTCCTCCTCTTATCCCTTATATCCGAGCCCCGTTCCCTCCCCGTTCCGTTTCTTTCCCTATCTCCGTCCTGTCTCTGCTCCTCAGATGCAAATGAAACTTAAATCCTTGTGTGTAATCTGATGCCCGGGGCTAAACGATGGGCTAATTTAGCCGTCTTAATTGGAACGTGTCACGACTACATCAAGAATGACTCTGGAGGCAGAGATAATTTTCGCCATGGTTGCCTATTATAGGCGTATGAATTAAAACCCTCCGCCTGCCATGTCTGCTTGACGTTTGTCTTTTCAAGGCTTTCTGGACGAGGATTTTTTAACTGTGATAGTTGTGAAAACCTGGATTCATATTGATCTCTTGTACACTGATGCTTAGGAATTGGATTTTTATACTTTGGTTATTAATTGACATAACTGGGCCCCTAGGTGTCCAGATCTCTGGAGAATCTGTAATCCAGGGTGCAGGAGGGCAGTACCCATCCACCTTGGCTTACCAGGCCATAGACCACCCTGGAGACACCTGGAAAGGAACCGTTTCTCTACTATTAGGCTACACGGACGTTGGATGCAAAAAAATCACCAGATTCTCATTGCAGATAATTGCCACAAAGCCTTGTTTCATTGCCATCAGCCTCACGCCATAGCCTTATATGTGTGAGCAGCCACAGTTGGGGGCCAGGTGTTCTCCGTCCAAGTGGCTGTCGGTGGGGTCTAGTCCTCTGCCTTATGTAATGACATTGTCCCATATCCAGCCTCCCCCTTCGTTAACTCTTTGCTGCGACTTTACTCTCACAAGGGGTTAAATCTCCATTACACGTTTTCATGCAGCGTCAGCCTTCAGACATCACTTTGCAGGGTTTAATCGCGGGGCACAGGGCCGTTTAGAGTAACGTTATGGATTTACCGCAGATAAGATGGCTAAAAGCGCTGAAGTTGTCGCCATCCAGAAAACTTATGTGAACAAACATCCGGCATCGCGCGTTCCATCAGCCGAGGTTTTCTGTCTGCTTTTTACCTCGTTTGAACTTCAGCCTTTTAAAGTAAAAATCTGCTTCAGCCGAGAAATTCTTATCGCATAAATAACCTGGGCTTTCAAATTTGTTCTCTCGGAAGCATTCGCACAGTTTTCGATGAATATTTTTCCTTTTATACTCTTGTGCAGGAAGCTGCGTTACATCGTGATAAGAAAAACCTGACGGTAGACGCACATCATCCGCACCGGGCTCATTATGTTATAGGTCCCCTCCTCCCTCCCGCAGATCACAACCACAGCTACACTAGATATGAAGGCATCGCTTACCATCAGAGTGAAGCTCCTATGTTTTTTATAGGTCCCCCTCCCCCTCCTATAAATCCATAAGCCCACGAGCTACAAGCGATATTAAGGGTATCGCTCACCTCAGAGTGGCAGCCCTGTGTTATAGGGTCCCCTCCTCCCTTCCGTAAATCCACAAGCCACGAGCTACAATAGATATGAAGGTATCGCTCACCATCAGAGTGCAAGCTCCTGTGTTATAGGGTCCCCTCCTCCCTCCCGCAAATCCACAAGCCACGAGCTACAGTAGATATGGAGACATCGCTTACCATCAGATTGCAAGCTCCTGTGTTATAGGGTCCCCTGCTCCCTCCTATAAATCCACAACTTACCATCAGAGTGCAAGCTCCTGTGTTATAGGCTCCCCTCCTCCCTCCCAAAAATCCACAAGCCACGAGCTACAATAGATATGAAGACATCGCTCACTATCAGAGTGCAATCTCCTGTGTTATAGGGTCCCCTGCCCCCTCCATAAATCCATAAGCCGCGAGCTACAATAGATATGAAGACATCGCTCACCATCAGAGTGCAATCTCCTGTGTTATAGGGTCCCCTCCTCCCTTCCATAAATCCACAAGCCACGAGCTACAATAGATATGGAGACATCGCTTACCATCAGAGTGCAAGCTCCTATGTTATAGGGTCCCCTCCTCCCTCCCGTAAATCCACAAGCAACAATAGATATGAAGGCATCGCTTACCATCAGAGTGCAAGCTCCTGTGTTACAGGGTCCCCTCCTCCCTCCTATAAATCCATAAGCCACGAGCTACAATTGATGGTAAGCAATGCCTTCATATCTGAGTGCAAGCTCCTGTGTTATAGGGTCCCCTCCTCCCTCTCATAAATCCACAAGCTACAATAGATATGAAGACATTGCTTACCATCAGAGTGCAAGCTCCTGTGTTAGAGGGTCCCCTCCCCCTCTCATCATCCCAAAGCTACAAAGATTAAGACATTCTTACCATCAAGAGTGCAAGCCCTGTGGTATAGGTCCCTTCCCCCTCCATAAATCCACAGGCCGCGAGCTACAATAATATGGGACATCGCTCACCATCAGAGTGCAACTCCATGTTATAGGTTCCCTCCTCCCCTCCCGTAAATCCACAGCCCAGCAGCTACAAACATAATGGAACATCGCTCAGCTATCAGAGTGCAAGCTCCTAGGAATAGTTTTTGGTTTTTCATCCGGAGGAGACGTCCAATGATTTAATTCTATTATAAGGTTTTGCGCTCGTGGAGAGTTGGACTTCTCCTACATTTAAGGGCCCGGTGTTTGCCGGCATCATATTTTGTCGACCCTGAGTTGACGGCCGTCAACATAGTGTTTTATAAACATTTCTTACCGGAGGGTTTGCGCCGGCTTCGACTTTGTATCCGTTCATTCTTCTGTTTCGTTACAAGTTGCGAGTTTGGAAAGAGAAATGTGTCTCTTTAGAGAACGTGGACTGAATCTTGCAAAACCGTATATATACAGTGAGGGCAGGAGGTACCATTAGGGGTGATACCGAGGATCAGTTTATTATTAGTAATATGGGGGTTACATAATATGAAAGAGGGGTACGCTCATAGCTGAATTATCTCCTTGTATACTACATTCTCATCCACGTAGACGGTCATTCTAGGTTTAGCGCGTTTTTCCTTCAATGGATGTGGTTTCCCCACCCTCCCCCCCCTCCTCTGCTGTAAACAGATGCTGCACCGCCCCCTATCTACATCAGTTATAAATTAGCCCCCTGCAATCTCATATGTATGACCCCCCTAAGGCAGCCCTAGGGGCACCTTACATTATAGTCCCACACTGTCAATAGCGATCTTGTACTTTGACCTCCTAAATTATCTGTCTATACATTATTGTATACGGGCATGTTGGGTGCCCTCTGGTGCCTGGTGGGTGTCAAGTTGATCCGGGATACATTGCATCTGATACATGTGGATTGGTAAATTCTTGCCGGGGGCTCTGGATGGATCAGGTTGCGGGCACTGTGCCGGGGTTGGTCTCCTGCACAATCTTGGTGGCCTTTGAGTTCGTGGTGTTTTGCTCTGCAGTTACATTTGGAAAAGATGATAAATAGCCATAAATTTGTGTTCATGGGAAAGACCTGCTTCCCTGTCTTCAAATGTTTACTGAGAAGCCGGGCGAGTGTTTTCATTAGCAGTGAGCCCCGGGCACGGCAGGCCAAAAGTGCCCCGAGGCAGCGGGTATGATATACAGACATTAGCCCGGGTGAGTTAAGCCTTGACGGCCTCGGCCCTCTCACACCCAGGAATGAGACAAGATGTGAAGCGCTCACGTGTGGACGGCAGGGTAGGCTCTCTGCGTCCCCCAATCCTCCGTGCCATAGGGATTGACACATCTTATTCCCTGACTGTTTACACCCACAGTGTTCAAGCCAGAGGCTCCAATGAGAGCAGGGATAATGAACTTGGGGGACAAAGTATCCTCCCCAATTATTCGGGGGTCTATACAGAATGAGGCTGTATAAATCAGAAACGTTCCGCATTAATAGACTGTGGGGTGCAGCCCCCAGTGTACACTGAGGATGCAAGGTGAGCGAATAAGGGAGGCCCCTCCTGACACGTTACGGTTGATTTGCTCTATAAATATAACAAGTCAAGCGCCGTGGGGATGAGCTGCTCACAAAGCTCAGATACTCTCCAAGTCTTGAACATGCAACCATGTCTTATGTGATGTTTAAATCTACCATCAAAATCCCACCATTATAACCATGGATATGTAACTTCTAAGATTCAGGCACCGAGACTGGGATGATCTTTTGTATTAACTTGTTAGCAAAGCCCTCTGTTTTGTAGCTTCACAGGCTGTTAGACTGTCTGCCTCTGCTCCTCAACACTTCTCTCTCTGCCTGCTGTAATCTCAATATGAGGGGGGAAGTGCTCCTGCACTTGTAGCAGCTGTAAAGCTCTAGCATGGAGGGGCCTGGTAACAACCCTCAGAGCCCTTCGACTCATAGCATCATTGTTAGAAGGAAGGAGTCCATGGATAAAACAGAAAGAAGATTACCAGTCACGTGCCTGGACTACGGCTGCGGTCACACGGTGTGTATTATGTTGCATTTTGAAACGCAAGAATTGACTAATTACATTTTGGTAACATTGGCGTTAACATCAGGTTTAAAAAACGGCTATTGTTAATGTAGGCAATTAAAGCAAATCTCTCTCCACAGCTGCTGATTGTGTTTTTAAAAAAAATGGCCAACGTTACCCAACGTGTGCCTGCCCCCTGATAAGGCCCCTGGTTTAACATCTTTATGTTGATGGTAGATTTCTTTTAAGTGATTCCAACCCTTGTTTGCTTTTTTTCCCCATGTAACATTTACGATCATTTGATCAGAGAAGCTCCTCTAGCTGCCCTTAAACGTGTTTCTAGGCGCAATGAAAACCATAGTGTGACTACGGTCTGAGGGTCACTGAAATGTATACCAGCTATTTGGGCACTGGCGGGCACACATCCGGTACCAGTGATGGGACGTCTTGTTTTGTAGGGCTCCTCTTCCTCTTGGGGTCGCAGAGTTTTGCGCCATTTTGGATAGGTGACTCAAGGAATGCTGATTTCTTCTCCACACAAACATTTCCAGTGTTTCCTTGAGTGACTGAAGACGTTTTGGGCCCAGGAGTCGCTGGCGTTCCATGAGAGTCTGCGGCTGTGGTTGTAATGATCTTTCCGATAAATCCTCTCCAGTCATTTCGTCCTCGTTGCAGATCCCACCAGGGCTCTGAGAACAATTAGAAGCGTCTTCTAGTATCGCTCTATCCATTAGCCTCCCCTCCGTCGCCCTCCATTCACAAGTCATCCTGCATGTCCACCCACACGGATCTCCGTGTAATGAATGACGTATCCTGCAAATGGGACCTAGTTTCTATCTCTCTGGACCTGAGGAACATGGTGGGGGTGGGGGGGGTCCGGATGTTCTGTACTGTCCCTACAGATTGTAAATGTGCAGAAACATGGGGTATGATAGAGCTAGAGGCATCATAAAGTGATATATGATTTCAAGGATCCACCACAAAACTGTGGACCACAACAACAACTTATTGTTATCATAACAGTAGGCCCTGCTGTTTTTATGCGGAAGAAGGACCCTTGTATCTATATGCTGGTATATAACTATGATGCTTGGATCCCCTGCACACTGTTCCGTCTGTGAAATCAGCCACCACACGGTGCAACGGATTCACAGACCAAGCATATCGTGTGTTTTAACTCTGACCCAATGAAAACCTCTAATGGAAGAGGAACGACACTATTTTGGTATCAAGCCAATTATTGGTGATCCAGTTTGTGAGGAGCAACCCCGGCCCAGTTCCATTCATTATCTCTATAATCCTTCTTGTGTTCTGTGCTGATACTTTGTAATTACCTCTTGAAATACTCTTGGACCTCGCGTGGCGTGCTGTCTCTCTGAATGCTCTTGCATAAGCTTGAGGGCTCATTCTCTTGCTGCTGGTGGATCTGGCTCTTGAGTGCTCCTGGTTCTCTCTGAATCCTCAGATCTGATTGTGGAGTTCTCTCTCCTCTGGGAGTGCTCTTTGAACCTGCAAGGTGAGTTCTCCTTCTCTCTGAATGCTCTTCCAGATCTGTAGTAAATTCTTTCCGCTGGCCTTGCTTTGGACCTGGCAGTATGAGTTCTCCTCTTCTCTCTGTATCGTTTCAGATCTGCAGTATGAGTTCTCTCTCTGACCTGTAGTGTGAGTTCTCTCTCCTCTGGCAGTGCTCTTGGACCTGCAGTGTGTGTTCTCTTTTCTCTGTGAGTGCTCTTGGACCTGTAGTGTGAGTTCTCTCTCCTCTGGCAGTGCTCTTGGACCTGCAGTGTGTGTTCTCTTTTCTCTGTGAGTGCTCTTGGACCTGTAGTGGAGTTTCTCTCTCCTCTGGCAGTGTGCTCTTGGACCTGTAGTGGTGTTTCTTTTCTCCTCTGGGAGTGCTCTTGGACCTGTAGTGTGAGTTCTTTCTCCTCTGTGAGCGCTCTTGGACCTGCAGTGTGAGTTCTCTCTTCTCTGGGAGTGCTCTTGGACCTGTAGTGTGAGTTCTCTCTTCTCTCTGGAGTGCTCTGGACCTTTAGTGTAGTCTTTCTCCTCTGGGAGTGCTTTTGGACCTGCAGTGTGAGTTCTCTCTTCTCTGGGAGTGCTCTTGGACCTGTAGTGTGAGTTTTCTCTTCTCTGGGAGTGCTCTTGGACCTGTAGTGTGAGTTCTTTCTCCTCTGGGAGTGCTCTTGGACCTGCAGTGTGAGTTCTCTCTTCTCTGAGATTGCTTTTGGACCTGCAGTGTGAGTTCTATCTTCCCTGAGTGCTCTTGAATCTATTGTGGGAGTGCTTGCAGATCCATAACGTTACATCATTGTCAGTGACTGATACATTTTAGATGATTTTACCTGTTGTTGATCCTCCACACAATGACAGCTGTGAATAATTTCCCTGTATACGTCAGCCGTGGCGTCTCCTCGTAGAGCCGGCAGGTGGGGAGGAATGCCTATCACCATGGATGGAAATAGCTTGAGGTCTCGCACCTATAAATCAATTCTTGCCATCACTCAGTATGTGCCTCGCACAACCCTCTTATTAGATCATTGTGCCTTCCGAGCATCGCCATGCTCCTACTGCCTATTAATTATTCCAAATGGGGACAATATGGGAAACTTGATGATTTGGCCGGACAGCATTTTACGCGGCGCTCCTGTTCTCCAAGGTCCCCTTGTTGCTGCTTAGTATTCCGGATCCTCTTCCGAGGCTCAGGCCTTGTTTAATCAGCGTGGTTGTGATTGCTTCCTTGTATCCATTGGTCTCATCTTGAATTCAGTATTTTGCATTACAATACGCTCTCAGGGAGACGGCCCGATTTATCGTTTCCATCTGCCAGGACGGCTTGTTACGCAGGTTGCTTGCTTTTTTTTTTTTTTGGACCCCCTCTCTGTTTTCTGGATGTGATCCTTAACCAATACATGTACCCCCAGTAACAACCACCATGAAACTCTCCATAGACCTTAGATACGTAGAAGGTCCATCCTGTAATCATTGTCCATGCGATTTCTTCCTTCCATTGTAACCAAGTAGATTTGGCAGAGGCCGAGAGATGCTAATTTCTGGATGCACAAAGCCTAAAGGGGTTTTCTGGGCACTTAACTACTAATGACCGATTCAGCAGTCTGGTATTAGTAGTGTATCGGTCAGGAGTGCGATACATGTAAAACCCTTGCTCCTAATGCGCTGCATACTAGGCCGGAGCAGTGAGGAGGCCACTTATCCACATGGTATTGACCCAACAGAGAACTTTAGGGAAGTGACCCATCCATAGAATAGTCATTAGTAAGGTCCTATGAACCCCCTTTAAACCAGTCAGCATCTAACCCGGACACATCAAGAGTTACAAATCACTTTGAGACTGCGCTCCTAAAAACAATAGTAATGGCAAAGAATAAACTGCCTGGAAGAATACTGACACCGGGAAAGGTTTTATTGGTTTTATGTTTCATCTCCATTCATGAACATCGATATTCGGGTGCAACCAAAATCCTAGGTCAATATCATGGGTGGAGTTTGTCCATCCTATAGGTGTGAACGCACCCTGGAGGCAGCCCATGTGGGATGCTATGAGGCTGTGAGACCCGGATGATAGGGGGCCACCCGAGTCCAGCCATGTATTGTACAGGGATGGCGTCTGATTGGTGAATGGAACCTTAGATATGAAGAAATGGAAGATTAATCGCAGTAGATTAGGTGGATCGGGCGCCTTCCTTGCTTATTTTTTTGCCCCTCCTCCATATCACACTTTAGGAAATATCAGGCGTTGGTGACTCTCCCATGTGGAGCTTCGCACATATCATCATCCGAACACGGGTATAACACTGTTCTTGTAATGAGCTTCGGCCGGCGCCGTCCGTTTGCGTCGTCATCGAGCTCTCGCAGGCCTCATTTCCAGCTCTGTCTGTCTGGCTTTGTGTTCACGAGTCTGGGGGCCGCCTGTTTTGGTGTGCTGCACGTTCCACCTTCCTTCCTGGCTGGCGGCTCCAATAAGTTTTTCCTCTTACCAGTTTTACAACAAAATATAATCATTTCTGAAATGCCGGCTATTTCTGGTACAGAATCGCTGGCGTGTTCAGGAGGAATGCATCCTGGGGGCACAGACGGGTGATCTTTGGGACTGGCAAACCCATACTGATACCGCGGACAATGGGGGCTTTGTGGCCGGTTTATCTTCTAGATTATATAAAACAATGTCCCCCGGTGTCCCGTGCAGCAGGAGGGGTCAGATCATAGTTTTCCACTAATAGGTTTCTGCTATTAGGTATCAGTAAGTTGGTCACATAGTGACGGCACATTTCATCATATACTTTGCTCTCTATAGGCTAGTTTCCACGCCCTCCTCTCTCTTCTAGGCTCTGCTGTCTCTTATATGCCCATACTGCTTGGGCTGTAATATTCTGCACAGTTTGCCACATCATCCATAATCCTCTATAATGTGGTCCACGATCATCCATACGCTCTATACAGTGGTCCACATCAATCCAAACTCTATAATGGTCCACTCAGCCATAGCTCTATTATGTCCACATCATCCATAAGCTCTATTCCAGTGGTCCCCCTCATCCATAGCGCTAACAGTGGAGCACGTCATCCACAACTCTATATAGCACTGCACATTATCCTAACTCGTATCTGCACATCATTCATAAGTCTGCACAATGTTGGCACATTCTCTCTATAAGCTCTTTACAGAGTTGCACACATCCTAAGGCTCTATCAGCGGTGCACATCATCCAAAAATTCTTCTCAATGTGCACATCATCCATAACTATGCAGCCATGCTCATCCCAAAAGCTCTATATGCTCTGCACAATCATCCATAAACTCTGGTACATCAATCCAATACCTCTGCACAATGGGCACATCATCCATAAACTCTGTACATCTCCATAGGCTCTATACAGTGTTGCACATCATTCTAAGCCTGGTGTGTATGATAATATGTCTGGTTTTCCAGCTGGCTCCTCCCTCCTGTAATCTCATCTTCGGCTGCAATATGGAAATTCCCTCCTGATTTGTGGGCCTCCGGATCTCCGATGAAACCCTTTCCATGTTGGAGCTGCTTCTCTCCCTCCTATAATGTCTGGGCTTCTATTGGGCGCTTCCTTTGCTGTGTCAGTGTGGATGAGCCCGCCTCCGCTCTCAGCTTCTGACGCATTTTGGTCGGAGAATGTTTAGCTTCCTCCTTACATTTCACAGACAAACAAACTCCACTTATTAACCCTTTCATCTCACTGCATCTGCTGCAGTTATACTACATCCAACTGGACTTGTCCGGGATTTAATACTCTGCACCATAAGAGGAGGACTGCACAATATATACTACTGGCTTTTACAATATCAGAAGGGCGTCTGGCAATTCCAAAACCGGGAGCTGTCAGCAGCTGTGACCATACAGACTGCAGCCATGCTGGGTATGTTATAGTAGCATCAGACTGTGATATGTGATTTAATTTCATGATGCAGATTCTCTGACTGCACTAGTGGCATGTCCTCACACTGCTGTTCTCTCTGCGTTACAATTCTCACTGGTCACTTCTCTATCTGAATTACTGCTGTAGTATTTTAACAGAAACCTGCCACAATTTTTATGGAAAAGCAGAGCAGACTGAAGAGGGTTGTAGACCGTGCCATTGCATATGAGCTAATTCCAACGATGGGAGGACACATACTGCTGCTACAACAACACAACAAAGGCCATCGATTACATCTCTTCAGGGCCAAAACTTTTTCTACAAACTTACTGCACATAGCTCAGCATGTGAGGACATTGCACTTGAGAGCTACAATCCTGGATATAAATCCACATATCAACAGTCCTGCTGCTACTAACAACATACAGAAAGTCTGATTACCCATCTCTCTCTCCGGAGACAATCCATTACAACTGGCTGCCAGAGAGCACAGAGCACAGCATGGGGGAGGTCTGATTCACATCTCTCCAGGGACAATACATAACATAACACTGGCTGCAGAGAGCACAGAGCACAGCAGTGTGAGGATCTGATTACACAGCTCTGCAGGGTCAAAACATACAGTGGCTGCAGAGAGCACAGAGCACAGCATGTGTGAGGTCGGATTAACCTGTCTCCAGGGACAATATATAACACTGGCTGCAGAGAGACCAGAGCACAGCAGTGTGAGTCTGATTACACATCTCTCCAGGGACTGTCAATACCTGGCTGTCAGAGAGCACAGAGCACAGCATGTGAGGTCTGATACAAATCTCTCCAGGGACCATACATAACCCTGGCTGCAGATAGCATAGAGCCAGCAGTGTTGAGGTCTGATTACACAATCCCTTCTGCAGGGGCAAAAACATTAGCATTGGCTGCAGAGAGCACAGAGACACAGCAGTGTGAGGTCGATTACCTCCTCTCCAGGACAATACATAACCCTGGCTGCAGAGAGCACAGAGCCCACATCATGTGAGGTCTATTACACATCTCTCCAGGGATAATATATAACCCTGGCTGCAGAGGCCTCAAGGCACAGCAGTGTGAGGTCTGATTACCATCCTCCAGGACAATACATAACACTGTGCCGATAGCACAGAGCACAGCATGTGAGGTCTGATTCCACATCTCTCCAGGGACAAATACATAACACTGGCTGCAGAGAGCACAAGCAACAACATTGGTGAGGTTGATTAAACATCTCTCCGGGGACAATCATACAAGTGGCTTGCAGAGAACTCAGAGCACAGCGTGTGAGGTCTAATTACACATCTCGCAGGGGGCAATACATAAGCAGTGGCTGCAGTAGCACAGAGCCCAGCAGTGTGAGTTCTGATTACCATCTCTCAGGGACAATACATACCCTGGCTGCAGAGAGCAACAGAGCACAGCAGTGGTGGGTCTGATTACCACTCTCGCCAGGGACCATACAACACTGCTGCAGAGAGCACAGAGCACGCAGTGTGGATGTCTGATTACACAGCTCTCCAGGGACAATACATAGCAGTGGCTGCGAGACACAGAGCACACAGTGTTGAGGTCTAATTACAACACATCTCTTGCAGGGGAATACATAGCAGTGGCTGCAAGCACAGAGGCACAGCAGTGTAGGTCCTGATTACAACATCTCTCCGGGACAATACATACACTGGCTTGCAGAGAGCACAGAGCACACAGTGTGAGGTCTAATACACATCTCTGGCAGGGCCAATACATAGCATGGCTGCAGATAGCACAGAGCACAGCAGTTGTGAGTCCTGAGTTACACATCTCTCCCGGGACAATTACATTACAAACTGGCTGCAGATAGCACAGAGCACAGCAGTGTGAGGTCTGATTACACATCTCCTCCAGGACAATACATAACCTGGCTGCAGAGAGCATAGAGCACAGCAGTGTGAGGTCTAATTACACATCTCTGCAGGGGCAATACATAGCAGTGGCTGCAGTCTGTGGGGTCACAGCTGAGGACCGGTTCCCTTCAGAGGGATAGTTAGGATTTGTGATGGATTTAATATTCTTATACATCCACGTTTCCCCGTGTTATCTCTGGTAAAGCGTTCAGACCTACAAGTATAATTACAATAATTAGACAAGTAGCAGATAAAATGAAGGGGTCAGGCACTAATCACAAAGCAATTATCTGCTGTATATCTCAGAACATCTCTGCAGCCCTGGCTAGAATTATATCATGTGAACATTTATAAGAAATAATTATAAGCCGCGATCCCGGCCGGGAAATGCAGAGGGCGGCAACCCAAGGATGGAGGGAGTATAATAGAGGGGCTATTATACACCTCTATAGGGAGCAGTGCAGTCAGCCGATCCCCAGCCTGACATGGCTGATACAGTGAGTCAACAGATAACATATACTTGTAGACCAAAAGCAGCTGCAAAAGGGTCCAACGACTAGAGAGCACCCGTCTATCCTCTCAGATCTAAGGTGCCCTTACTGTGACATCACTGTGTGTATTATCCCCTGTACTGTGACATCACTGTGTGTATTATCCCCTGTACTGTACATCACTGTTGTGGTAATTATCCCTTACTGTGACATCACTGTGGTGTTTAACCCCTGTCTGTGACAATCACTGTGTTGTAATTATCTCTGTACTGTGACATCACTGTGTGTATTATCCCTGTACTGTGACATCCCTGTGTGTATTATCCCTGTACTGTGACAATCACTGTGTGTATTATCCCTGTACTCTGTTGCATCACTGTGTGTATTATCCCGTACTGTGACATTACTGTGTGTATTATCTCCGTACTGTTGACATCACTGTGTGTATTATCCTTGGTACGGTGACAGTCAACTGTGTGGTAGGAATCCTTGTCTGTGACATCGCCTGTGTGTATTATCTCTGTATTGTGACATTCACTGTGTGTATTATCCCTTTACTTTGACATCACTGTGTGTATTATCCCCGTACTGTGCATCACTGTGGGGTATTAGCCCCCGTACTGTGACCATCAACTGTGTGATTATCCCGTACTGTGACCATCACTGTGGTGTATTATCCCTTACTTGTGACATCACGGTGTGTATTAATCCCTGTACTTTGACATCACTGTGTGTATTATCCCTGTAACTGGACATCACGTGTGTAGTCTCCTGCGCTGTACATCACTGTGGTATATTACTCTGTACTGTGACATCACTTGGTTATTATCTCTGTACTGTGACATCACTGTGTGTATTATCCCCGTAACTGTGACATCACTGTGTATGATCCCTGTCTGTAACATCACTGTGTGTATTATCTCTGTACTGTGACATCACTGTGTGTATTATCCCCGTACTGTGGACATCACTGTGTATGATCCTGTACTGTTGAATCACTGTGTATATGTATCTCGTGTACTGTGAACATCACTGTGTGTTTAGCCTCCCCGTACTGTGACATCACTGTGTATGATCCCTGACTGTGACATCACGTGTGTATTATCCCAGTACTGTGACATCACACTGTGTGTATATCCCTGTAACTGTACATCACTGTGTGTATTATCCCTGTCCTGTTGCTCACTGTGTTTATTATTTCCTGTACTTGTGACATAACTGTGTGTATTATCCTGTACTGTGACAATCCGCTGTGTATATTATCCCTGTACGTGACATCACTGTGTGTATTATCCCCGTACTGTGACATCACTGTGTGTATTAATCCCTGTTACGGTACACACTGTGTGTATTATCCCTGTACTCTGTACACCACTGTGTGTATTATCTCTGTACTGTGACATCACTGTGTTGTATTATCCTTGTACTGTGGAACATCACTGTGAGTTTATCCCTGTTGTGACATCACTGTGTGTATTACCCGGTACTGTGGACATAAGGTGATAATTGGATGTCACTGGTGTGTATTATCCTGTACTGTGACTCCTTTGTGGTATTCTCCTGTACTGTGACATCACTGGTGTATTATCCCCGTACGTGACAGTCCTGTGTCTATTATCCCGTACTGTGACATCGCTGTTAATATTATCCCTGTACTGTGACAATCACTGTTTGTATTATCCCTTGTACTGTGACAAATCACTGTGTTGTGTTATCTTGTACTTGACATCACTGTGTGTTTTTCCTTGTACTGTGACGATCACTGTGTGTATTTCCCTGTTATGGAGTAGTTTGCTGTAGTGGAGGTTTTTATAGTGGTGGATGCGCTGGTGGGGTTATACCGGATGTGTTATGGGGGTACTCTCTGTGCCGTCCCTCCCTCTGGCGGGTCGGGTGGTTTCTGGTGCAGTGTAGTATCTTCCTCGTCAGTTTTCCTTTGCAGCGAGTCATTGTATGGGCAGAGATGTCGTGTTTACTACTGGAGGAGAATGGTGCGGTGAATTATATCCGTCAGTGTCCGCCCTCCATTCACTCTCCCTCTCGCATCCTCTCCGCACTCATAGAACTTCCTTTGTCGCCGCCACACACAAAGCTTTGGTGCGTGAAGAAGTGGGAAATCTTTGTATGGGATAAAGGGATCGCTCTGCCACAAACCCATGATGTGTGGGTGAGCGGCGGCCTTAACAGACTGTGGCCCGGCTGCTGGGAGCCGCAGACTCTGGAGCGGGCAGAGCATAATGGGGCGCATCTCCCCGCACAATGGATGCCTCTACTCACCCCGGCTTCCTCAAAGACATCATTAACAGGAAGACAGAGTACAAAGCCGCGACTAGAACAGGTGGGTACATGGCAAGGTGCACCCAACTGCCACACCCAAGCCACCCCACCAGAGCCCTCTGCCCTCCCCTTGGGCCCTCTGCCCTCCCCCCCCTGGCCCCTCTGCCATCAAAACATCCGGGACCCTCCATCCATTTCCCTTATGGTAGAGATCCCTCATAGATTTGGGGTGCAACAGACTCGCCCTCAGTATCATCGAATAACATCATGAATTCCAATGTGAAACTGAGTCTAAAATCCTGAGTATCTGGAAGACGGCAGATGCAATGTTGCGGTGATTATGTGGAGGTCCGGACTTTTATTTCAGAACTTCTCACTTTCTCTTGTTTCTGCTCATAGTAGCACTTTTTCTGGGGAGGAGACTTCTCTGTTTTCTTCCATCTCTCCTTCTTGTTCGCTTTCTTGCAGGTTTCTAATCAGAGTTCTTGGCAATTTTTCTTTCCTGTCACAGACCCTGGTGAGCGGCTGCTCTGTGCGCACTGTATTCTGCTTTTCTGTACAGACCCTGGAGCGCTGCTTCTGTGCTCACTGTAGTCTGCCTTTCTGTACTAACCCTCGGGAGCGCTGCTCTGTGCTCACGGTATTCGCTGTCTGTACAGACCCTGGGAGCGCTGGCTTCTGGTGCGTCCACTTTATTCTGCTTGCTGTACATACCCCCCCGGAGCGCTCTCTGTGCTCACTGTATTCTGCTTTCTGTACATACCCGGGAGCCGCTGCCTCTGTGCTCACTGTATTCTCCTGCTTTCTGTACAACCCTGGGAGCGCTGCTCCTGTGCTCACTGTATTCTGCTTTCTTTCTGTACAGACCCTGGGATCGCTACGTCTGTGCTCACTGTATTCTGCTTTCTATAGCAGACCCTGGGATCGCTTCTTCTGGTGCTCACTGTTATTCTGCTTTCTGTACAGACACTGGGAGCGCTGCTCTGTGCTCCTGTAATTCTGCTTTATGTACAGACCCTGGGAGCGCTGCTCTGTGCTCACTGTATTCTGCTTCTGTACAGACCCCGGGAGCGCTTGGCTCTTGCTCCTTTATTCGCTTTCTGTACATACCCTGGAAGCGCTGCTCCTGTGCCACTGTATTTTCGCTTTCTGTACAGCCCTGGTAGCGCCTGCTCTGTGCTCATGTATTCCTGCTTTCTTATACAGGAACCCTGGAGCGCTGCTCTGTGCTCACTTATTCTCTGCTTTCTGTACAGACCCTGGGAGCGCTGCTCTGTGGCTCACTGTATTCTGCTTCTGTTTAACAGACCCTGGGAGCACTGCTCTGTTGCTCACTGATTCCTGCTTTCTGTACAGACCCTGGAGCCGCTGCTCTGTGGCTCACTGTATTCTGCTTTCTTCTGTACAGACCCTGGGAGCGCTGCTCTGTGCTCCCGTATTCTGCTTTCTTCTGTACAGACCCCCGGAGCGCTGCTCTGTGCCTCACTGGAAATTCTGCTTTCTGTACAGACCCTGGGAGCGCTGCTTTGGTGGCTCACTGTATTCTGCTTTCTCTGTACAGACACCCGGAGCGCTTCTCTGTGCTCCTGTATTCTGCTTTCTGTACGACCCTTGGAGCTGGCTGCTCTGTGCTCACTGATTCTGCTTTCTGTAGCGACCCCGGGAGCGCTGCTTCTGTGCTCACTGTATTCTGCTTTCTGTACAGACCCCGTGAAGCGCTGCTCTGTGCTCATCTGTAATTCTGCTTTCTGTACAGACCCTGGGAGCGCTGCTCTGTGCTCACTGTATTCTGGCTTTCTGTACAGACCCCTCCTGGGTAGCGCTGGCTCTGGTGCTCACTGGTATCTGCCTTTCTATACATACCTGGGAGCGCTGCTCTGTGCTCAAACTGTATTCTGCTTTCTGTACAGACACGGGAGCGCGGCTCTGTGCTCACTGTATTCTGCTTCTGTACTACCCTGGGAGTCGCTGCTCACTGTGCTACACGTAATTCTGCCTTTCTGTACAGACCCTGGGAGCGCTGCTCTGTGCTCACTGATTCCTGCTTTCTGTACAACCCTGGGGCGCTGCTCTGTGCTCACTGTATTCTGCTTATCTGTACAGACCCTGGATCCTTTCTCTGTGCGCCTGTATTCTGCTTTCTATACAGACCCTGGGAGCGCTGCTCTGTGCTCACTGTTATTCTGCTTTCTGTACAGACCCTGGGAGTCGTCTCTGTGGCTCACTGGTATTCTGCTTCTGTACAGACCCTGGGAGTCACTGCTCTTCTCACTGGATTCTGCTTTTCTGTACGCCCTGGAGCGCGCTCTGGCTCACTGTTAATTCTGCTGTCTGTACAGACGCCTGAGCGCTGCTCTGTGCTCACTTAATTCTGCTTTCTGTCAGACCCTCGGGAGCGGCTGCTCTGTGCTCACTGTATTCTGCTTTCTGTACAGACCCTGGGAGCGCTGCTCCTTTGCTCACTTTATTCTGTCTTTCTCTTTCTGTACAGACCCTGGAGCGCTGCTCTGTGCTCACTGGATTCTCTTTCTGTACGACCCTGGGAGCGCTGCTCTGTGCCACTGTATTCTTTCTGCTTTCTGTACAACCTGGGAGCGCTGCTCTGTGGCTCACTGTATTCTCTGCTTTCTATACAGACCCTGGAGCGCTGCTTCTGTGCTCACTGTATCTGCTTTCATGTACAGACCCTGGAATCGCTGCTCTGTGCTCACTGTATTCTGCTTTTTATCAACCCTTGGAGCGCTGCTCTGTGCTCTCACTGTATTTCCTGCTTTCGACAGACCCTGGGAGCGCTGCTCTGTGCTCACTGTATTCTGCTTTCTGTACAGACCCTGGGAGCGCTGCTCTGTGGCTCACTGTATTCTGCTTTCTGTACAGAACCCTGGTAAGGCTGCTCTGTGGCTCACTGTAGTCTGTCTTTTCTATACAGACCCTGGGAGCGCTGCTCTGCTCACTGTATTCTGCGTTCTTCTGTACAGACCCTGGGAGCGCTGCTCTGTCTCACTGTATTCCTGCTTTCTATACAGACCCTGGAGCGCTGCTCTGTGCTCACTGTATTCTGCTTCTGTACAGACCCTGGGATCGCTGCTCTGTGCTCACTGTTTCTGCTTTCTGTACAGACCCTGGGAGCGCTTGCTCTGTGCTCACTGTATTCTGCTTGACGTACAGACCCTGGGAGCGCGGCTCTGTGCTCACTGGATTCTGCTTTCTGTACAGACCCCCTGGGAGCGCGTGCTCTGTGCTCACTGGATTCTTCTTTCGATACAGACCCTGTTAGCAGCTGGCTCTGTGCTCACTGTATTCTGCTTTCTGTACAGACCCTGGGAGCGCTGCTCTGTGCTCACTGTATTCTGCTTTCTGTAACAGACCCTGGGAGCGTGCTCGTGCTCACTGTATTCTGCTTTCTGTACAGACCCTGGGAGCGCTGCTCTGTGCTCACTGTATTCTGCTTTCTGTACAGACATTTATTCCTGTTTTCCAGTTTGGATTATTGATTGATTATTGGTTTTCCTGCGACTCCCAGACTCCAGAATCTGGTGCACTATATGGCTGAGCATTGGCCAGGACCCTACAACTCCTCATCTCCTCCTATATATGTAACACTAATCTGACCCCTGCACTCTTCAGATATGCAGGACTACAACTCTCATCGTGATGGAAGCTCCAGGTCCTGGGTGCCACTGCTCTATACCAACCACCCACAGACTGGTGCGGGTCCGAATACTCCTCATACACATCACATTCCTTCCATACCTCACATTCCCCCAACCTATTATCATCCTTTCTCATGCCTGTAGTGGCTGATAAAAGGAAGCAATAACGGGCTCGGCAGGGGAGGTTCGAGTGTTGGCCACCTATTAGATGCTGTGGCTTGGACCACGTCTAAGAATCCGCCATTGTTTACATTGTAACTTGTGATGTGCAACATAATCGCAGAATATTCCGCAATCAGAATGTTGCTTTGTGTCACGTGACCCGCACTAATGTCTATATAGCATCAGCTGCTTGTATATACCCTGCAGACCTCTCTATATCCAGGGCAGGGGGGGCCTGAGCGCCGGCGGCCACGCATCTTCGCACATGAGCACGTTTTCATGGCTGATGTGGTAATTGCGTCGTCTTCTCCTGACCATTTTATTAAGCTCACGGCCGTCTCTATGTTGGATGCAGGAAAAGACTGAATCACTTGACCTATTTATAAGTCCTAATAACCGGCAAGTCGGGAGGGGACGCGTTGTGCGCCGCGCAGCCAGAACATTAATACCACTGACAGGTGAATGACTCCGATTATCCGGAGACAATGGCCCCTGTCAGGGGGAATATATGAGGCCGTCAGCTCCTGACGCTGATGTGTGGGAAGCGGGGAAAATGAGCAAAAGGAGCCACATTGTGATGGTGATGCTGGGAGTCGTCAGTCTGGTAGCTGTTATGGGGGATCCTTGCATCCTGGGGTTAGGACCTCCTATGAGGGTGCAGTAGGGGTCTCTGTCACTCCCTCTTCTATTCTCAGGAGCCACATTGTGATGGTGATGCTGGAGCTTGTCAATCCGGTAGCTGTTATGGGGGGATCCTTGCATCCGGGGTTAGGACCTCCTATGTGGGTGCAGTAGGGATCTCTGTGACTCCCTCTTCTATTCTCAGGAGCCACATTGTAATGGTGATTAGAGGGGCTCATCAGTCCGGCAGCTGTTATGGGGGGGATCCCTGAATCCTGCGGTTAGGACCTCCTATGAGGGTGCAGTAGGGTCTCTGTCACTTCCTCCTCTATTTCTCAGGAGCCACATTGTGATGGTGATTACAGGGGCCTCGCAGTCCACATCTTTATGGGGGGATCCCGCATCCTGGGGTTGGACCTCCTATAGTGTGCAGCAGGGTCCTCTGTCACCTGCTCTTCTTGTTCTCAGGAGCCCATTGGTGATGTTGATAACATGGGCTCCTCATCTGTACGGTATGGTGGGATCCCTGCATCCTTCCTGGGTTAGTACCTCCAGAGTTGTGGCAGTAAGGGGTCTCTGTCACTGCCTCTTCTGTTCTCAGGAGGCACATTGTGATGGTGATTACAGGGGCTCCTCAGTCCAGCAGCTGTTATGGGGGGATTCCTGCATCCTGGGGTTAGGACCTCCTATGGGGTGCAGCAGGGGTCTCTGTGACTCCCCTCTTCTGTTCTCAGGAGCCGCACTGTGGAGGCTCCTCCAGTCGTGACCTTGCTGCAGACACACATATGACTTGTCGCTTTGCTGATTTGACATTTTTTGTTGCCCTCAGGGTATTTTCTGGTGAGCGCAGCATATTCCTTCCCATGAAAGCTCTTCACACGCTGCGCTGATTTCCATGGGAGGCTGCAGCCGATTTTTTAACCAGCGGGCAAATAAATCTCACTGGAGCGTGCACTGGCCACCAGTCCCTCCATGCTGGTAGCCGCCAGCCCTGGGAATCCCACCAGCTTCCTCGTGGGGGCATCAACCTCTGTACCATGTGACATTCATCATAGCGAGCGGACGCAGGATTGTTCTCCATCTGCTGCACATGTCTCCCATGCTATAATGTAAGAGGAGCAGCTTCCAAGGGAACCTGTCAGCAGGTGGGGCCATGAGACTGTCAGTCAGTGTTATGTACTATCCCAGTGCACATGGAGAAACTGCAATCCTGGAATATAAATCCATATAATAACACTGCCTGCAAAGAGCACAGAGCACAGCAGTGTGAGGTCTGATTACACATCTCTCCAGGACAATACATAACACTGGCTGCAGAGAACACGAGCAACAGCGCACAGCAGTGTGAGGGTTCTGATTACCCACATCGCTCCAGGGACAATACATAACACCTGGCTGCAAGAACACAAGAGCACAGCAAGTGGTGAGGTCTGATTAAATCTCTCCAGGGTAATACAAACACTGGCTGCAGAATTCCAGAGCACAGCATTGTTAGTCTGATACACATCGCTCCAGGGACTAAATAACACTGGCTGCACGAGCACGCAGTGTGGTTCTGATTGCACATCTCTCTAGGAAAATACATACACTGGCTGCAGAGGCACAGAGACAGCACGTGTGAGTTCTGTACACCCATCTCTCCAGGGACATACAACACTGCTGCAGAGAGCACAGAGCACAGCAAGTGTGAGGTCTCTTACACACACTGGCTGCAGAGAGCCCAGGGCACAGCAGTGCGAGGTATGATACAACACTCTCCAGACTGGTTTTGCTGTGTGTAGGTCCAGCTGCTGATGGCTTTTCCCGGTATTCTCCTGGCTCGGTTCCTTGTGGAGGGAGTTACTCCCATGCCCTGATCATGCACACAGCTGAGGTGTGAGGCGCGATGGACCTCCCGGTCACGTTTTTATAAGGCTGCCATCCTCTTGTACATTGTCGACCGGGGCCTCGATTTGCCTGGGTAATAGATGTTTGGCCCCCCAGTCGTAGGCAGGATTCTGCTGGGCATCTCCTGGGGGCCGCAGAGCTGACAGTTTACAGGAGCATCCGCTGTATATGCCGGGTCAGGGCGCGCTGTCATTAATAGAAACCGTGTGAGAAAGTGAAGCGCCTGTAACGGAAGCTGCACCGCGCCGTAACAAGCAAAGCTTAGCCCCGCTGCCTTGTATTCTGCGGTGCCAGGCTCTGCCCTTGGATGCCTCAGTAATCCGCTCTGGGTTGTGCTCCTCCGCTGCCAGGCCGCCTTTGTTGGTATTTCCGAGGATTTTTTTGTGCTTAACCTCAGTTGTGGCTCATTCCTGAGCGCCTGGAAAGTATAGCCCCCCTCCCTGCCCCGCTCCTCCCATCGCTGATCTGGATTTAAGTTGTTCATCCCCTTCCTGGTCTGCACGACCTGATAAAGCCAGAGGGGGAGCATACTCCTCCCCAGATCCCCCCTTCCCCTTGTCTGCTGATATTGCTCCGTTTTTGCAGTTATTTAGTGGCTTTTGGTGGGGTCCTAGAGAATTCCTTCGGCTTCCTGAAACAGGTATGACCCAACACTACTCTTCACATGCTGCAGTGTTGTTGCAATGTACAGTTTTTGACCTCTCGATTGGCCGCCTAAAGTTAAGGAGCCAATATCTGGCACAGCAGGGAACATGCTCGACATGCTGCTCCATCAATAAGGTGAGCCCCCCCGTACTTATGATTATTGGGTCCATGTGTTTCTGGGTGGCATAGTCCTTTAAAGGCTTGTGGTGAATAACCGTTTCCATAGCCTGTTCACTGCTGTAATGTGGTGTATTCATGGGTGGGCGGTGGGGCCCTCCGGCTTCTCCGAGGTTTATTCTGTTTCTGTTCGCGGCTGCTCGTGAGAACGCAGGAGAAAGGTCAGGATTCCAGCTCCTTCTTGTCTCCCCAAATGAGCGGAAAACAGGATATTATTCTGTTCAAGAATGAAGGCGCGAGATGTGTGATGGGTGTGTGTGTATAGGTAGTGTGGCATATGGTTGTGGTAAGTGTGTTTATATCAGTGGTGTTTAAGTGTATGACACTCCTTCTTGTCTAATCCAAATTAGCAGAAAACGAATATTATTCGTCAGGAATGAAGAGATAATGTACCTATGTGTGTGTAATAATTGTTCATATCACTATGCTGGAATATAATGTACATATTGTGTTATAAGTGTTTTATAAGTGTACATATGTGTGTAAAATAATGTACACTATTAGTGTATGTGCATTTAGGTTTGCATATGTTTATGAATCATGGTGGGATTGTGTGAATCCGGTGCATGTATGTACATGTCTGTGTGCTTGTGTCTTTGTGTGTGCACCGCATATAACTTTGGGTTGTGCACATCTGTCTGAATGAACCTGTTGGTGTCCTTTGTCTGTCTGTGTGCACGCTCGTCTGTCTGTGTGCACGCTCGTCTGTCTTTGTGCACGCTCGTCTGTCCTCTGTGTGCACGCTCCTCTGTCTTGTGCATTGCTTGTACTGTCTGTGTGCATGCTCGTCTGTCCTTTGGTGCATGCTCGTCTGTCCTGTGTCTGTGTGTCAGCTCGCCTGTCTGGTGTGCAGCTCGCCTGTCTGGGTGTGGCACCTCGCCTGTCTGTGTGCCCCTCCCTGTCCTGTGTGCCCGCTCAGCCTGTCTGTGTTGCACGCTCGCCTTCGTGTCCTGTGGGCATCCTTACCTGTATGTCTGAGCAGCAGGTACTATTTCCGGCTGCAGAGGAATGTGTTACATGTATGTGAGGGGCACTTACCTCTCCCCCAGGTTCCCATCCTCGCAGGGTGGGTCCCTCCTCGATTCTCTCCATACTTCTTCATGGTAGAACTGACTTGTTCTCGGAGGAGACGCTTTCTGTTCTGCTTGTCTTTAAAAACCCAGCGTGAACGATCACAAAATGCAGAGAGAAAACCAATGTAAACGGGGGGAGTTTGTTTTTGCAATTTATTTTTTGGCAGCAGGCGAAATTACAGTTGCTTTCCCCTCCTAAGTGCTACAAATTGTTTTGTGTTGAATCAGATTCTAATGACACCAGGTGTGTGTCAAAGATGTGGAGCTCCGCGCCGTTGAAAGGATTGTAAAAACAGCTCGTGGCACGGATACTGGGGGAACCCCCCAAGCCAAACTCACATTACAGCGACCCACCCTTCGTCCAGTATATTAGAGAACTCCAATCCCCCCCCCTGCCCTTTCACCATCACGTCACCAGTCCCCCCCCATTGTCCCCAATATCACATTACCGTGCCCCCACCCTTTCCCCTTATGACATCACCGGAATCCCCTTGCTCCCTCCAGCTCACGCCACGGACACGCCCCCCCCCCCCCTCGTTCTTGTCAGCATCCATCACCAGGCCCCCTATTCTCCCCAATATCACCTCACTGGACCCCCCCATTCTCCCCCAGTATCCTGGACAACCCCCCTCCCCTCCAGGAGTGGACCTCCTGGCAATCCGCCGGTGCGACTCTAATCCCACACTATTGATCCCTCTATGAGATGTCTTGGATCTGATTTCAAGTTTTTATTCTTCCTGGAGGAGGCCAACGCTCCATGACGTTATCCCGTCCGCGCCGTGACAGCGATCCTGAAGACCTCACTGTGACCCCAACACAGAGCACGGAGATGTCTGCGCCCCATGTTTCTGCTATTACAGTTATTGGATATTTTTCTGGCGCCTACATCTCCTGATTCTGAGCCCACAACCTGCTCCATATTAATGGCACACAAGGAACAGGAGCTGCTGCTCCCTGTTATCAGCCATTTCATCCCCTCGGGGTACTTCTTCTCTTTGCTTCTTCTTCAGTAGAATTGGTGCACATGTCTGTGTCGCAGCGATCGGGCAGCGTGGCACAGTGCTGGTATATGTGCCAATTGTGTGTAGGTGTTCCTGTGGCAGCCGGCCTCGGATGTCTCAGTCCGCCACACCAGCCTCCCCATCCGTGGGAGAAGTAATGTAATGCTGCACTTTGCTTGGTACTGTGGTTCCTGATCTGCTGAGTCACAGCTTCCTGATGGATGCCCGGGCCCCATAGACTTCACTTCCCCGGTGACTGCCTCGATCATTAAGGGCACATCTCATTATCTTGATGGATGCAGAAGGGCCTCCACATTTACATGTCCCTGCTGGATCCTCCCAGGTTCATCTAAGGGATATGTTACTATTTCTAAACCCCATCATAGGCGAGGATTTCCCCCTCATCCATAACTACTGGAACTTACAGATAACCAGAGTTGGGCAAAGATTCACGATTATATGCTGGTAATAAATTTATGAAAGTTCTGACATTTCAATAAATGGTGGCCCCCCTGGTGGTCATTTCCTTATCCCGTACTGCGCCACCTGGTACGGGCGCCACCTGTATAGTAAGTGGGTGCACATCCGTCTCCTGAGCTCTGTGCTGGTGGAACGTCACATATCGTTTACTCTCCCTCCAAACCAGGTCTCCACCATGGTGATCCTCTGTTCACTTCAGGCAGCCAAAAGCTTCTTGCCCTGCTTGTCAAGTATAGGAGCCCAGAGCCTCTGCATTGTAGTGGCAGTATGCGAGGAACTGATTCTGTCTAGGGACCACTCGGTTTCAGTTTCAGAAGTCGCTAACGCCAGAAGAAATAGGCATCCAAGAGGGAGAAGGAGACTGATTCTGTCCTGGACCCTCCTAGAGGGAGGAGACGAATCTGTGCAGTACTCCCCTCCAGCATCTTTTCAGATTTTGTCATATTGGATTAAAACCGTCAAAATTTCAAAGTACTCCCAGTGGGGTCCATAAGCTTTGGTGCATTGGGTGACAAACCTCTCAGTTGGCAGATCCTGGCCGAGCATTGCGTTTTTCTGTCACAATGCGATGTGAACAGCGCATATGCTCTGGTCCCTATATGGTCGGTATGGGGCTGTGTATGTCCATTGCAGATTCCTGGCTCATAGTTAATGGGATCCTTCTTGCCCCTCTTTCATGCTATGTATGGGGTTCAGTGCTCCTTCTTGGGTAGTTGTGTGGGGGATTCCCTATATTTGCATTCCGTTACTGCGTATCTACTGATCTCCGTTCCAGGTTTCTTCATGTAATGACGCTCACTGGACGCCGGTATGGACGAGACTTTCCAGTTTGGAAACACGTTTTGCTCTTGCAGATTTTTTTTTTGGCTTCTGTTAAAATAAAAAAACATCGCCCAAAATCCCTGGTCTCCAGGAAAATCACAACCTATAAAAGCCTGGAGGGGAGTCCCAGGGAGGGTAGCGCAATTCTTGGCCGCCGCCGTCTATTTGTTAATAAGAATAACATTTTGGACGGATGAAGTCTATAAAGAAAGTCGTGCTTCTGGTGTCGATACAAGAATCGCTCTTTTTCCATCAAATAATTTATGTCGGTTTTGGCCAGAAGAGGCTGGTGATCAGCTTAGAATGACGTCAGGAGCTGCAACACTAAGGGCCTGCTACAATCGGGCACAGTGAATGCACGATGGGAGTTGTAGTATACCTAGAGTCTCCCCTAGCTCAGGACCCCAGAGAGCACCTTATGGATGGGGTAATCAGACAATCAGTATTATTTCAGCTCATAAGAAAGTATTAGCTGCATACTATCTATCATTGTAATATAAGCGGCTGCATGGCCTCTGGTGTCGTAGCGCAGTATTATGTGGATGATCCATGGGATAAGTGATCCCAAGAATAATAATAATTCCTTATGTTATGCGCACACAGATTACGCAGCACTGTACAAGCTTGTCAAAAAAATAATCGATCCCTGTCCCCAATGGGCTCACAATCTAAACAACCAACAATAATGTTTTTGGGTGTGGGAGGAAACCGGAGGACCCGGAGGAAACCCTACGCAAACACGGAAAGCCACGTAGACAAACTCTTGCAGATGTTTGGACCTAGTGGGATTTGAACCCCAGGACCCCAGTTCTGTAAGGCAGAATGCTACTCACTCAACCCACCGTTCCGCCCATCCCCAGCATTTTATTCCTGTAAATTATTACTGGAATCTATCTCAAAGTAAAGTATGCGAGAGCACAGGCACACCAGTGGTGAGACTGAATGCATGAAACTACCCGTAACTTTAAGCAAACACTTGAACCTTATGCGAGAATAACCCTTCTAAACAACTTATTAGTAAAACGATCCAACTCTTGCCTGGGTGTAAAAAGGTCACAGCTTTATTTCTCCATACCAACAATGCCAACGGCTTAAGGCACAATATTTATTGGCTCCTCGTAATTCGGCTGCTGTATGCCACTTGCACTCCCAGCTGGCAAGTCGGCAGCCGAGCCTTCTCCATCACCTCTTTCACTTTCCGTCAGCTGCTACTTCAGAAGACAAACAAGAACAACTAATAATAACATAAACAACAAGAAACACTCCCCAGGGACCCCTCATACACAGACAGGAGCCCCGGCCAGGTATAAGACACAGTGCCCCGGGGAAAGCAGGATCCTTATATACAGAGAGAGAAAACCCCGCCTGACACAAGAAGCTGGGACTGCATGAGGTGAGAGAATCGGGGACCACTGGGGGGTAAATAAAGGCCGGTGTCACCGGGTTCCTATAGAAAGAACTTACCTCAGGGCGACAGGGCAGGATAGTAGGAAACCCAATGACATGAAGGTCCTCGGCGCTGGCTCTGGGCTTGTGTTTCCTTCCGCTCATCAGAAGAAAGTTCTCTCTGTAGAATCCATTATTTCGGAGATTCGTTCCTGGATTTCCTATGAGAATGAATTAAAAAAAAGGGAAACTGGTGAAATAAACAATTAAACAACAAATTAGAAGCAAATGACATAAAATAATGAAACCTGAAACATATCGGAGTCACAATACTGCTGATGTCTTATGTCCACCGCACCCGGATCTTGTACTCAACCACACGTGGATCACCTATGGTGGGACTATACAAGGTCGCTCTATAGGTGTAGGATTCGGTTGTGATGTTATTGGACCAGACAAGTACGTGTATATTCTATACATCTGTGACCCAGCATCTCATAGTCCCGGAATAATCACAGCCCGGCTCTGCCCTGTCACAGGGAGTCAATGATGTCGCTTGTCCGGGAGCATTGAGAGATTTTGCTTTCTACCAGGAACAGCGCCACATCTGTGCATGGACTATACATGCAGCTCATGTTTCAGATGACTAGAACCAAATTGCAATACCAGACACCACCCACGAGCAGATGGTGGCGCTGTTTCAATTCACACAAAGCTGATTAGATTCAAAAGTCTAAGGCCGGCGGCACACGTGGCGTTTTGAATCCGTTTTGAATCAGTTTTTGGCCCGCTTTTAAGCCGAAAACTGATTTAAAACGGTATCAAAACGGATTCAAACTGCTACGTGTGCCGTCGGCCTAAGGGTGTTGTCACACATAGCGTTTTGAGCCCTTTTTTAAGCGTGCGGTTTCTAACGTTTTTTGAAAATGCATCCATATTTGTCCGTTCCTAATTAAGATAATTGGGAAAATGGACAAAAACGGATGCGTTTTCAAAAAACCGCATGCATTTTTTTAACTGGCTGAAAACGCATGACTAAAAACGGGTTCAAAATGCCACGTGTGACACCACCCTAAAGATCAGCTCCCACAATCTGACTGTAGTAGTTATGGCAGCTGGGACTCACAATTTTACAGCCACATTCAGGGAGGCAGAAGTTTGTGCCACAAATTTGTTGAATCCGAATTGACCCGAAGAAGCCTCCAATAAACATCACAATGTAGCAATTTTTTATTTTTACCAATGTAAATATTTGGAATTGTGTATTGGAAGTATCTGCAACATTGTAACAGAGTCTGCACTTTACTTCTTTACGCTCTCTGCTTGCTTCCAGTGGATGGAAACAATATTATTTTTGTATTGTTATATACCCTGTCCAGACCCGAGGTTGGGGTTGGGTCAGTCATGTAATGTGTACAATGTGCAGTGTAACAAGACCTGTATTTACTTGCCGCTGATAATCTGCAGAGGAATGTGCCAGTAAAACCATTGAGCGGCCAAATAGGGCCCCTGTGCGCTCCGTATCCCACCGCCATCTCCTCTGGGAGCTTGTAATTAACACACACACAGAAATGTTGCTCAACAGGATTGCCTTTCCAGTTGTCTGGGTCTCCACCGCCTTGTGTCTGGCTCCTGTGTGATGTCACTGCCAGGTGTGCAGGATAATAGGACCTGGGGAGCAGCCAAATACCCCCTCCCCCGCGCCCCAGACTGATAGCTCCATAATAAAATATTCATCAATGACACCTACAGCAGCGGCTGATGTCACACAATGAGGCGCCTACTGGATCATCACGTGGATAAAGATCCAACATGTTTCTGCCAACCTAGAGGGAGCGTTCCCCACATGAGTCAATGCACATATACTACTAAAGGGAAACTCCTGATAAATGCACAGAGTTCCCTATATAATTATTCACAAGGAATTTATAAAGAACATGTATCTAATATATTTAAGCTGAGGTGTGGGGAGAGAAGAAGTGGCGTGGGGAGAGAGGTCGCAAGGAGAGAGGACGTGGCACAGGGAGAGAGAACGTGGCACAGGGTCTCCCTGAAGAGAGGGGACTTTGCGTGGAGAGAGAGGATGTGGCTTTGGGAGAAAGAATGTGGCATGGAGAGAGAGGACGTAGTGTGAGGAGACACGTCGCAAAGAGAGAGGACATGAGAAGAAGAGAGGACTTTGCATGGGTAGATAGTATGTGCAGTGGGGAGAGAGGACGTGGCATGGGAGAGAGGACGTGGCCCAAGGAGAGAAGGCGTGGCATGGAAAGAGAGGATGTGGTGTGTGGAGAGAGGTCGTGGCGTGAGATGAGAGGACGTGGCGTGAGATGAGTGGACGTGGCGTGAGGCGAGAGGATGTGGTGTGAGGAGAGAGGACGTGGCATGGGGAGTGAGGACATGGTATGGGAACAGAGGACGTGGCATGAGGAGAGAGGACACGTCCACTTTACTGATGACCCACTGAGATTTTACCTGTTACTCATGGATGATCTAGTGTGCAAGTTTAAAGGAAATCTACCACCAGGATTAAGGATTGTAAACTGAGCACACAGGCACGCTGGTGTGTGCCCCCTCTGGCAGGATCTGTTCTTCTTTTAGTTTCTTAAGCACTTGTTTTTACGAAAAATAAGTAATAAAAATGATGCAAATGAGCCTGAGGGGCTCCAGGCTCCATTGACATCTATTGAGCCTAGAGCCCCTGAGGCTTGTTTGCATAATCTTTAAAACCTTTTATTTAGTAAAAACAAGGGCATGAGAAGCAAAAAGAAGAAGAGATCACGACTGAGGGGGCATGTCTGTGTGCTTAGTTTACAATCCTTAATCCTGGTGGTAGATTTCCTTTAAGGCAAGACTTGTATTTACAACGTGCACTGGCATCTCATGCTCTTTACAGGTGAGATATTTATGTAGGGCCTGTAGGTTACAGCAGGTAAGTTCTGTATTTTTATCATCTGTTAATATTTGAAAAATTTCAATAAAAATATATTTGAAAAGAAAACTAAATGTAGTGCACACGGACTCTCATTTATTATCAAATGCAGACGTCTTATCACCTCCAACAGAATGGATGAGACCTGTCACACACATCACAGGGTGAACATGGATGAAATCCTAAATACAAGTCCATATTTTGTGATCCACGGATTCAATTGTTCCAGTGCAACCAACCTGAGGTCTAATTCACACATATGATGTGGTGAGCACAGACAATACACACGGGTCAATGGCTCCATTCACAGGTGTTTTCATAGACTACGGCTTCGTGATGACATTACGGGGGGACCCTCTGTATTGGTGGTAGACTCTGCAGATCAGTGTCAGCTATTAATGACAATGTGCCCGGATGACACGGCTGTTGTCCGTCCGGCTTCCACCCCAAACATATAAAAAAAAATCCATCATCTACAGCCAGGACATCCCAGATAATTGTATCTGCTCCACACATTTTGTCACAGGTGCTCTGGCGACCCATATCGCAGGCTTACCTCCGCGACTCTGATCCCGTGCTGCCTGTCTCGACCACCTGCCTGTCAACGACCACAAGTTTGCTTTACGATTCTGTACTTTACCTTGGCTGCCACCGTAGACAAAGTCGCACCTGTGGAACGACCTGGTGGTACCACGCCACAGCAAGTCCAACCTGCTTTGCGTTGAGCTCCAGAACCACCAGGATACCCAGGAGCCAACACCTCCAGCACCACCAGGATACCCAGGAGCCAACACCTCCAGCACCACCAGGATACCCAGGAGCCATCACCTCCAGCACCACCAGGATACCCAGGAGCCATCACCTCCAGCACCACCAGAATACCCAGGAGCCAACACCTCCAGCACCACCAGGATACCCAGGAGCCATCACCTCCAGCACCACCAGGATACCCAGCAGGCAGGAGCCATCACCTCCAGCACCACCAGGAGCCATCTTCTCCAATACAAAGAAAAGTGGCAGTGTGAATAATAATAATTATTACCTGCCCTAAGTCTGTGAAAATCTTCATACAAAGTAAAAGAAGATATTTAAAAGGAAAACCAGCTGCAGGATCATGTGCAGCACAATCACACGTGTGGTACCTGCAGACCCTGGTGTAAGAGCCCATGCACACATGTGTATAGGGGACATGGATTATATACAGATCATTCAGACTTGTACAGGATATCCCTCCTAGGAAGCAATATTTCTACACACGGAAGCATTTGGAGTCAGAGGTTATATGGAGGTACAGTCCCGACCCCAGAGTCAGCCCTGTTATATCTGGGTGCCGATCCATGTAGACTGGGTCATTGTGGGTGCTATGGGTTTATCATATATATTCTGGGATATGGACAATATGGACACTTTGTAGACTTGTTCTGCTGATGGGCAGTGTTTGACCTCACTGCGATGACCTGCAATATACCACTAATGGCACTGTCCCTAATAAGACTGTATTGGGCAATTGTTATTTAACTACTTCCCTGCTGTATTCTCTTACTGTAGCTTTCCAAAAGCTGAAATCCCGGGCAAGCTATTTATATGCACTTTAATGATGTAAAGAGCAGCAATTTGTCTCCTGCTGGGAAATTATTGCATGTGGAAAGTCCAGAAATACCCCAAAACCAGTGCTGCCCCCTGCTGCTGCCTGCATGTCAATAGGCGGCCACTGTCACTTTCTACTGCAAAGAGATGAAAAACATGAAAGAAGTTCAGGATTTCTCTTCTCCCTTCACTCCAGGGGTTCAACGTGTGCAACAAAAACCGACCCCAAGAGAGGAAATAACAAGTGTCAGAAAATGATCATTTACCTATTCCAGGCTCCTCTAAGTGCAGGATTCATCTCGCTGGAGACGATGACACAACGTCTAATTGACTAAGAATATAAATGCACAAATTGCCTGGTTACCATGGATAAAAACACAGACGAAAATATCCCGACCCCGATTAACCATCTGCACCAGGGAGAAGAGAGATCTGCAAATATCACGTTGGACATAGCGGCCCCTAATGAGGGGGAGGGGGGCTCAGCGCTGGAGGATGCCCCCTGCAGAGTAAGTGGAGAGAAGCAAAGATCCCTCCAGATGAAAGGAAAGAGATATAAGGAGGGATAAATGTATGTCCTTCAATGGAGGGAGCATCTCAGGAATCAAGAAAAGCTGAATGGCAACAACACACTATACAATGTATCTACACAATATACTATGTACTTACATTATATAGCACACACAGATTACACAGAGCTGCCAAATCAGTCCCTGTCCCCATGGGGCTCACAATCTAATCAACCAATATGTTTCGGAGTGTGGGAGGAAACCGGAGGAGCCGACAGAAACTCACGCAAACACGGAGAGAACATACAAACTCTTTGCAGGATGGGACATGAACCCAGGACCCCAGCGCTGCACATCTATACAATGTATCTACACACTATACCAAGACAAAGGAAAAAAAGCAGCACACCAGATTGTAGTGAAAAAATACCTTAGTGGATTTATTCCATGTGAAAGAGCAACGTTTCGGCTCCAAACAGTGAGCCTTTCTCAAGCTGGCGAACCTTTTAGAGACTGAGTGCCCAAAATGCAAACCTGATCCACTTATTTATTGCAAAGTGCCAACACGGCAATTCTAGAATTAAATTATTAAAATCTTCTTGCTCCGTGCTATACCACAGCTTTCAAGTGTCCTGAGGACACGAATATACTTGACAGAAGGTGGGAAAATTCAGATTACCATTGGAGCTTCCCTGAATATGAATAATTGTGGGGCCAAGAGCAGGAGCTTCAATGGCTCCAATGATAATCTGACCATGTCCTCACCTTCTCTTCCTGCAGTCTCAGGTATTCCAAGATGCTTCACGTTTTGGGCTACCTGGGCCTGCAGGAGGATCCCTCAAGTCTTGTCTGGTGAATTCTGTGCTGGGGCAACAGCCTCAGGCTGAGAGGGCTCAGAATGCCACCCGTGCCATGGGTTCGCCACCACTGCACTATACAATTTAGTTGTAGTTGTGACTTTGTGTTGTGGATCCCCTCAGTTGTCTGTGGATGATTCTTCCCATTTGGCTGCAGCTGTACCCACCGATGGGGCAGCCACCGACTGGCAGGGGTGATGCTACAGCAACTACTCTGGATGGATCAGAAACGAGGGTGAAGTGTAAAGGAAAGACCCTAAAAACTGGTGAATAATTTTGTATGAAGTCACACGGCAGAGATGTGACCTCCTCAGATTTTAGGGTATCAACGCTCTAGAGGTTTGTTTCCAGCCTTATACAGTCAATGTGCAGGGGAGATAGGGGCCTGTATTATGTGGATAATGATGGGCTGCTGGGAAATGGATGAATGGGACTTAATGTATAGATACCTTATAATAATTCTTTATTTATATAGCACCTACAGATTACGCAGCGCTGCACAGAGCTTTCCAAATTGTTCCCTGCCCCCATGGGGCTCACAATCTAATCAACTTACCAGTATGTTTTGGAGTGTGGAAGGAAACCAGAGGACCCGGAGGAAACCCACGCAAACACGGAGAGAACATACAAACTCTTTTCAGATGTTGACCACTGGATTTGTAGACTTGTTCTGCTGATGGGCAGGGTTTGACCTCACTGCGATGACCTGCAATATACCACTAATGGCACTGTCCCTAATAAGACTGTATTGTGCAATTGTTATTTAACTACTTCTCTGCTTTCCAAATTGTTCCCTGTCCCACATGGGGCTCACAATCTAATCAACTTACCAGTATGTTTTGGAGTGTGGAAGGAAACCCGCGCAAACACGGAGAGAACATACAAACTCTTTGCAGATGTTGACCACTGGATTTGAACCCAAATCGCCAGTGCTGCAAGGCTGTAGTGCTAACCACTGAGCCACCGTGCTGCCCTATAAGCATTATTCCCATTAATGAGAGGATATTATAGTGAATGTGTGGCCTCTCCATCCTAAGTACATGCAGGAGCTTGTGCACAGCGCCAGTAATTCTACAATCTCCATTCGTCACCACGTGTGACTCTCCCCTGTGATCAGGGTGATACCAGGGATCTGACCCGGAGATCTCCCGGCTGTACTGTATGGTGTATGTACTACTATGATATGCACTGTCCATCGGTTCTCATGGATCCGCCGGTGCCTCGTGATTTGTGGTGTTCTATGTATTCTGGATCCGGGGCTCAGGTTACTCGCCCTCTGTGTGATTTCCGTATGGTTGTAGTTGAAGGCGTGTGAGCTGCGGGCGCGTCAGGTCTGGGCGAGGCTCAGGATAACAAAGAAAACTGCCTGTGGCCTCAGAGAAACACAACAGTCAGTGTGTAATACTCTGCCCAAATCTCAGGTTTGCACGCAAGGCTTCCCTCCTCGCCTGCGGCGCCATGTGTGTCCCCTTTGGCCCACGTATGGGGCAGCCACCTTCTTGAGATTGCGGAAATTTTACAAAATTTATATCAGTTGTGTCCTATCAGAGGTTTTATGTGGAGCAGGACACAAGTGATGGAACAAGCTGCACCCATAGGGAGAGTTGGGCAGATTTACTTACCAGGTGCCTGCGCGATCCCCGATCCACAATGTCTGACGATGATGATGTCTGCCGGGATTCACTACCAGCTAGCGCCCGATTTCCTTCTTGTGTCGCTTCCCCAATCAGGTCCGCCGGAGTTCTTCTTCCCGGTGCATGTAAGTGCTTGGCTCGCGACACAATTTTAAATGTTAAATCCCGCGCGTTGTCCAAATCCGTCGGATCGTCTGACGGCCCGCCAACTGATCTGTGTCGTGTGAAAGCCGGCGCAATTGCGACACAATCTGATCACGTGCAATGCAATCCCCGGCGCAATCCGAAAAAAAAAAACCTTACTATCCATCCTCTCCCAGCACCTTATTATCATCTCCTCATCCTCTCCCAGCACCTTACTATCCTCTCCTCATCCTCTCCCAGCACCTTACTATCCTCTCCTCATCCTCTCCCAGCACCTAGTGATGGATAGGCTGTATTCTCAGTGATGGCACCGCTGCTCTCTAGTGATGGATAGGCTGTATTCTCAGGGATGGCACCGCTGCTCTCTAGTGATTTATAGGCTACAATATCTTTAGCCTTTAAAACGTATATAGGTTGTATGTGATGTCACTGGTTGCTAGTTAATTACTAGTGAGATGTTACTAATAGGAAGGTATTGACAGCCTTTTCACTTTGCTTTACTAAATGTCTTCTGGTTTTGGACACAAAACTTCTTAAAGGGAACCCACCACCATGATTCTACCTATAAAGGTTCTACCTTTTTAGAGCTAATCCTCACGTCCCCGCTATGTTTTTAAAATCTTTACTACCCTAATATGTAAAGAGTAGCTGGACATGAGGCTACACATCGCGGCTACTCCACGCCCCAGTAGCCTCTTTTCTCCTCCTACCCTGACATCTCTGGCGAACAGCTCCTCGTAGCCAGAGAAGCATCTGCACGGCCACTACTCCGAAGCAGGTGCTACTGCGCATGCCGAAGATGTCGGGGTAGGAGGAGAAAAGAGGCTACTGGGGAGTAGAGTATCCGCGATGTGTAGCCTCATGTCCAGCTACTCCACGCCACAGTAGCCGCTCTTGAAAATTTACATATTAGGGTAGTAAAGATTTTAAAAAGATAGTGGGGACCTGAGGATAAGCTCTAAAAAGGACTATCCTCACATGCCATACATCCACCTACCACCCGTTCTACCTTTATAGGTAGAATTGTGGTGGTAGGTTCCCTTTAAGCTAAAAACAGAGGGAAACAGTGTAACAACCTGTGAAGCTACATCATTAAGGTGTAAGTTCAGAGCCCTGAGAAGCCGCTCCATACTTCCCCCTCTACTCTCTTAATTATTTAGCTCAAGGTCTCCAAATTGAGTCTCTCTCCACCTATAGAACAACTATGACTCCCAGGATGCCTTGCAAACCTTAAACTGTTGGGACTTTTGCAATTGCTGGGGAGCAATAGGTTAAAGACCACTGTGCTGTTTCCCATCCCTTTCCACTCTCACACTGACATGCTTGAGCAAGCTTTGATTAATGAGAAAAATTCAGTTAAGATGAGAGGGATATGTAACCTGCTGCGTGTGACTAGTATTATCCAGCTGTGACTACAGATGTCAATACGGCTTAGGAAGGAGACATGATCAGGATCAGACTACACACCGGGCTGCCCGTAGTCGGTAACCATGAGGAGCATCTGCATCTACCTGGTGAACATCGGTCTGCATGGGAGCTGCATACACAATGGTATTATGGTCTTGTGACTTCTTAGATTAAAAGAACCTCACAAAAGACCTGCAGAAGGGCAAATAACCCAAGATACCAACACCCAGGTGAGGTCGGTGAAGAATAAGAGGCCACTTAAATAATGCAAACAGTGAAACGTTCGGAACTCAAGGCGCTGCTATTCAACCAACTCTTTCCAGACTCGTCTCAGACTTCCTGGAATGCGCAGTATTTATTAAGTATCACACACACACCGCTTGGCCAACGGTTTAGTAAGCGTCGTCAAGCAATAAGTAAGAAGAGCAAAATCACCGGGAGGTTCCTTCATAATAAAAGGTTTTACATTTCACTTGGAGGCTAATTACTTCTGTATCCCAAATATCACACTCCACATAACAACTGCTGCCTCATGATGTACCCAGAGTACAGGCAGCGAGTCCTGACCCCTAGTGGCAGCGTGTCCCTGCCCGCCCCCCCAGTGGTCAGTGTGCCCCTGTCCTGTCCCCCTATATGTCAGCGTGTACCTGCCCTGCCCCCCCAAGTGTCAGTGTGCCCCTGTCCTGTCCCCCTAGTGTCAGCGTGTACCTGCCCTGCCCCCCCAAGTGTCAGCGTGTCCCTGTCCTGTCCCCCAGTGCCAGCCGTGTCCCTGTCCTTCCCCAAGTGTCCAGCGTGTACCTGCCCTGCCCCCCCACAGTGTCAGTGTGCCCCTGTCCTGTCCCCCTAGTGTCCTGGACCTGCCCTGCCCCCCCAAGTGTCAGTGTGGCCCCTGTCCTTGTCCCCCTAGTGTCAGCGGTGTACCTGCCCGCCCCCCAAGTGTCACGTGTTCCCTGGCCTGTCCCCCAATGCCACGTGCCCTGTCCTGTCCCCAAGTGTCAGCGTTACCGCCCGTCCCCCAGGTCAGTGTGGCCCCTGTCCTGTCCCCAAGTGTCAGCGTGTCCCTGCCCTGCCCCCCCAAGTGTCAGCGTGTCCCTGTCCTGTGTCCCCCAAGGTGCCAGCGGTCCGTCCTGTGCCCCCTATGGTCAGCGTGTACCTGCGCCGCTCCCCCCCAATGTCATGTGCCCCTGTCCTGTCCCCCTAGGGTCACGTGTACCTGCCACTGCCCCCCCAAGTGTCAGCGGTGTCCCTGTTCCTGTCCCCCAGTGCCAGCGGTTCCCTGTCCTGTCCCCCAATTGTCATGCTGTCCCTGTCTGCCCCTCAAGTGTCCATGCACTGTCCTGTACCTGCCTGCCCCCAAGTGTCAGCGGTCCCTGTCCTGTCCCCAAGTGTCAGCGTGGTTTCCCGTCCTGCCCCCTCATGGCAGCGTGCCTGTCCGTGCCCCCCGTCCAGTCGTGTCCTGTCCTGTCCCCCAGTGCACGTGTACCCTGCCTGTCCCCCCAATGTCAGCGTGGCCCGGTCCCTGTCCCCCAAGTGTCAGCATGTCCCTACCTTCCTCCCCCAAGTGGTCAGCTGTTCCCTGTCCTTCCCCCAAGGTACGTGTCCCGTCTCCGGTCCCACCTAAATTGGTCACGTGTCCTTGTGCTGACTACCCCCCCAAGTGGTCAGTGGTGCCCTGTCCTGTCCCCCTGAGTGTCAGCGTGTCATGCCCTGCCCCCCCAAGTGGCCGGTCCCCTGCCTTGTCCCCCAAGGTCCACGTGTCCCTGTCCTGTCCCCAAGGTCAGCGTTTTGTCTGTCCCAATGCGGTGTCCCTGTCCGTCCCCCAGTGTCAGCGTGTCCCTGTCCTTGTCCCCCAAGTGTCGCGTGTCCGCCGCCCCCAGGTGCGTGTCCCTTGTCCTGTCCCCCAAGTGTCCAGCGTGTCCCTGTCTGTTCCCCCAAGTGTCACGTGTCCCTGTCCTGTCCACCCAAGGTGTCAGCGTGTCCTGTCCCCCCCAATTCCACTGTCCCTGTTCCGTGTCCCCGCCAAGTGTCAGCGTGTCCCTTCCCCCCAAGTGGTCAGCGTGGTCCTATCCTCCCCCAGGGGCGTGCCCTGTCCTGTCCCCCACGTGTCAGTGTCCTGTCCCTGTCCCCCCAAGTGTCAGCTGTACCTTGCCTTGCCCCCCCCCAAGTGTCCAGCGTGTCCCGGGCCGGGCCCCGGTCAGCGTGTGCCTTCCTCCTGTGCCCTCAAAGTGTCAGCGTGTCCCTGTCCTGTCCCCCAACTGTCAGCGTGTCCCTGTCCTGTCCACCAGTGTCATCCAGCGTGGGTCCCTGCCTGGCCCCCCCCAATGTCAGCGTGTCCCTTTCCTGTCCCCCCTGTGTTAGCGTGTCCCTGTCCTGCCCCCCCAAGTGTCAGCGCCATGATGTACTCAGCAATGCGCTCTCATAGAATCAATCTACAGGTACGCGAATCCTGAACTCAAAGTCAGCGTGTCCCTGTCCTTGTCCCCCCAAGTGTCAGGGTGTCTCTGTCCCCAAGTCTCCACATCAGGAGTATCCATGATTCCTGCTGCTCTTCATAGAATCAGATCTACAGGCGCAATGTCCTGAACCCCAGGGTCCAGGGTCAATACCTGTAAACCCAAGTACACACACATCACTGTCCTGTCCACCATGTATCAAGTCCCTTCTTCCAGCAGCTAGGGTGTCACTACAGGTAGAAAAATGTCCTCTTACTATAACCTCTGGTCTTTTTTGTGAATCTCTCTGATGTTTTTGTGTGCCGAGATTTAGCTCTCATCCCTGATGTTATGCTGCGATTAGTGTCGAACCCTCAGCTGGGGGAAGATGTAACCTCCATTAGTGGCTCTTGTGTCCGGTATAATCCATGCAGTCCTGGTACACTGTGTTGACACAGGGGAATGCCATCATTACCAGACACTGGATGAGCCTTTCCAGACACAGTCACTAATGGAGTGACATAAACAAAACCTCAACACAGCGAATTATAATCCCCAATTCTCCCATCCCCCATAATGATTTGGCCTCTATACGGAGCCACCCAGATGCTCCATGTAACCTCCTGACTGTCATGTGAGTGATCTACGATTTCCCAACAGTGGAAAGCCAAGATATTTTGTCACTGTAATGAGTTTCCACTGGGACCAGTCGCTTTATGGACTGGGATCTGCCTAACGCCTCCGCTGCCTAATGTGATTGGGATCAGGTGTGACACCATTAGAATATTACCGTCCTGGGTCAGGGTGGCCGCTCCTCTGACATCTGTCGGACCTCCGTTATATTGGATAGGCTCGATATCAAAGTAGGGCAGAAGTCCTGGCATATTAGGTACATCAATACCAAAAGCCAGTAAACTACAAGTTCAATGAGCGTCCGTCAGGGTCCTCTGTGGGGCACGCAGGACTTCACTGTGTAGGAAGAACAGACGAGGAGGATGAAGAACGTACTGAGCCGCGTGTCTGTGTGCACATGTACTTGGCACGTTTGCACCAGTACAGTGATAAGTGATTGCACAATCCTTGTGACAACTTTCAACAAAGTGTTCAGTACTAACATGGCAGGGAGGGGTTGTTGAGCTCCATCATGGGGCATGTTTATTACTGATCTTGTAAATTTTCTAGTGCAGTGCGCTGACTTAGGCACCCCTAAATGGCTAAAGAACTTGCGGGTCTGCGTTACTTTCAGTGGAGATGTTGCTCTCGATTCGGAGCCAAGAGCCACAGGGATTGCTAGAAAGGAGCTAGTTAAGTTTTCTCCTTATATTTTCCCACTCCCTTTAAACCTACCGTGGACAAACGACCTTGCCACCAACAAAAATTCCACGGATGTGAATTCTTGTGGGATATCTGGAGCAGATTCACCAGAGGCTAGAGACCCACACTGGATGGGAGTCATACAGAGGGTCAAGGAATAAAAAGAAAACTGGTAACATACACTGCCCTGTGTGCATGATGCCATATAATGTATGCAACAAATTTACAGAGCAGATATATCTGTATTTTAAAGGACATCTACCATGAGGATGAAGGATTGTACAACAAGCACACGGACATACTGGTGTGTGTCCCCTCTGGCAGGATCTGCTAGTTTTTAGCTTCTAAAGTCCTGGTTTTTACAAAAAAGGCTTAAAATTATGCAAATGATAATTTAGCAAAGAAGATCAGATCCTGGAAGCACACACCAGTATGTCCGTGTGCTTGGTTCACAATCCTTAATCGTGGAGGTAGATGTCCTTTAAATCTGATAAAACATGTGATTTTACGAAAAAAAAAAAATCATGTATTTATGGCTGTGCCCGGATCAGTTATACCATCACACAGTGACAAGTGATTGGGACACCACCTGGTGCCTTGTGAGAGCTCAAATACAGCAAGTATTACCAGGGAGGACAGGAGCAACTCATCAGCACAAGTGCCAGAAGGTTAACGTTCCTTGTGTGTTCCGGCGGGTTGTCTGGATCAATCCATCCATGGGGGTCGGGAATGAATTGAAATGAGACACAATTACTGCCCCATCAATGGTATCACGTTCGGAAAATCCAAGAGATTCTCCGACATGAAATACTAGAAGAACGAGCAGAGAGAAGCGCAGCTGGGACCGACCCAACATCCCAACCCAGACACTCACACGCCTCATACAGCTCTAACATGGACACCACAGGCATACCATGCATGCTGACTACATTCAAGGAGTATAAACAGGAGAACTCAGGAATCGTGCAGGTATGTCATGTATGTAAAGAGTGACTGCACAGCAGCAGAATAGTGAGTGCGCGCTCGGAGGAAAGGGGTTTGTCCCCGGAGGAGTGCGGTGGCCGTGCTGAGAGCATGGACCCTTCCTTCTTCAGTGCCCCGAACACAGAGGGGACAACATCCATGGCCCGGGTTGGCCGTCTCTCCTATGCGTGGTCCTATGGAGCATTCAGAGGCCTGGGTGGCCGGACCGCTGCACGTTATTCCTAGTTAGTCTAGTGGTCAGGTACCACACGGGGAACGCACGGTGTTAGTATCGATGCAGCGTAAAAATCTCCCGGTGGTGAGGTGGTTAGGA
The DNA here is from genome assembly GCA_019512145.1 of Engystomops pustulosus. Lineage (NCBI taxonomy): Eukaryota > Metazoa > Chordata > Amphibia > Anura > Leptodactylidae > Engystomops > Engystomops pustulosus. The sequence goes on along the minus strand of CM033649.1, from coordinate 3,027,310 downwards.
ACATTCGGTGGTGACCTGGTGAGGTTCGCTCCTCTGGGGTATGAGAGGCTGGGCACGGGGAGGGCCTTCCTCCTTTGGAGGGTTCTCCTTTAGTGTCCCTTAGTCTGTCATCTCCTCTCCTGGTGGGGGCGAAGCTGCACTGTGATTTTTGTTTTGTGTCCTGAGGTTTATAGTGATGTAGGGGGCAGGCGCGAACCTGGGCTTTATGTGGTTGGTTATAGTTTTGTTATATATATATATATATCTATCTATTTTTCATTATGCTTTTTATTGTGTATATACTGTATATAGTGTGTGTGGGAGGGAGTCGTTAGGTTGGGGGGGGGAGCATGATGGGGATGGTTTTTTCCTGGACTATGGACTTGGACACTGGTCTGGACTACTAGTGCGAACTTTGGACGTCTGAGTGAAGGGTGGAGGGTTTTAAGTTTAGTTTATTTACTATATAGGTTTGGTGTATAAAAAAAATCATTTATGGTGTGGGATATGTTATTTCTGGAGAGGGTGTGGGGGCGGTGGTTTAGTTTCCTGGTATTGGTGTTTTTTTCTTTTGTCGGTGATCCGTGGATGGGTGAGGTTGTGGTGTTGGCATGATTGTAGGGGGTAGGCTGATTTGGGTTATTTTATTTTATGTGTGCTATTTGTGCATGGGGCGGGACCAGAGGGAGTTGTAATGTGTATATAATAAAAGGGGAGGGATTAGTAATTTTCAGGTTCCTTTTAGTTGTTGTTTTATGTTATGTTATTAACATTTAAATAAAAGATCTCACGATGTTGCCATAGGACAGGAATGGGCATTGTTCTATATCTTCTTATCTATTCACTATATAACGATATTATGGTGCATGTTCATGAGATTTAGAGTGGGACTGTACCTTTAAATATATACACAGTGGGGCAGATGTACTTCCCGGCCCATCGCGATCCAGCAGCACGTTCTCTGCGGTGGATTCGGGTCCTCCGCGATGCTCTAGGTTGTCCTCCGACGTCCCACCAGGTGCCGCTACGTTGTGCTGAATTCCCCGGAATGCACTCAAGTTCACCGGACTATTCCTGTGAAGGTAAAGTGCACATCAGTTTCCACACTAATTTGTAAATCGGGCGTTTTTTTCCGAATCCGTTGGGTTTTCGTTCGGCCACTGCCCCCAAAGGTCCGGGACGCGGCATGCCGGCGCCAATGCGCCACAATCTTATCAGCGTGCGCCAAAAAGCCGGGGCAATCAGGGAATCGGCGCAAATCGAATTCAGTAACACGGGAACACGCAATCGGGCCCTAGTAAATTAACCCCCCAGTTCTATAAGGTCATTGCTCCCTTGAGTGAATACAGGTTGGGAGCCACCTAAAATAACTTGTTCTAAAACCTCAACAACTAAACCACCCCTTGTAACTCTTAAAGAGCTGTCCACGCGTAGAACACACCTGGATGTTCATACCTAGGAGAAATATGCAGAGTCACCCGAGGTGGGGGGGCAGAGACAATTCCAGCGGCTCCGGGCGACATTCAGGCCTCCGTCGGTTGGTCACTAATACTTAGCCCGGTATTTTCTTCTCCTCCCTTCCTGGGCATCCGCAAGCACAGAACAAGAGGGATGTTTTTGATAGGCGGCTGGCGGAGGCCGCAGGTCACCCATGTAGGCATAATCGCCAGCGCCAGGAGATACTGTCATCATGGGTGATCCTAGCTCAGTTGATTTTTTACACCTGATACAGCATTAGAGCCGTGTTTGATGTTCACGAGGAACTCACTCCCCACCCCCTCCCCTCCGCCTCCCGACCGCAGAGATGAACAGCCGGACTGGATAAGGAAATTGCGCATCTATATGAATGGCCCATCCTCCATCATAATAAAACAATATAGAGAAGGTCTCAGGCAACAGGGGTTATACACACTGCTGGAGGAGGATACCTCAAGACTAGCACTGAGATACATATGTATTACAATGTATTGGAACTAAGATCAGCAATCACAATAGCAAGGACAGAACAGCAGGGTCTGAATCATCTAGTGTCCCTATATAACTACTATATACTGCCCCTATGACAAGAATATAATACTATCTACTCCACCCTATGTACAAATTAACTAACGATAATACTGCCCCCTATGTACCAGATATAACTACTATAATACTACTGCCCCTAGTACAAGGAATATCACTAGCTACTATAAACTGCCCCGATGTACACAGGAGAGAACTACTATAAGATCTGCCCCTCTGTAAAGACCTAGAACTGCTATAAGACTGCAACCCATATGTACAAGAATATAACTACTATAAGACTGCCCCCGAATGGTACAGAATATAACTACTATAATACTGCCCACTAATACTACCGCCCCCCCATGTACAAAATATAACTACAATAAGACTGTGCCTCCCTATGGTACAGAATAAGAACGACTTAATTGGCCCCCTTTGTACAGTATATAACTACTATAATATGCCCCCCTATGTACAGGAGAGAACGCTATAATACTGCCCCCTCTTTCCCAGAATCTAACTACTATAATACTGACCCTCAGGTACCAAGCCTAACTGCTATAACTCCTGCACCTATTCCAAAGAATATATAACTACTATAAGACTGCCCCCGATGTACAAAGATATACTACATAATACTGCCCCCTATGTACAGAATATACTACTATAAACGCAAATACTGCCCCCCCCATGTACAAGAATATAACTACTATAAGCTGCCACCTATGTCAAGAATATAACTACTATAATACTTCCTGTCCCCCTATGTACAAGAATATAACTACTATAAATACGGCCCCCGATGGACACGAAGATAATATCTAATACTGCCCCTATGTACAAGAATATAACTAACTATATACGGCCCCCTATTTACAGGAATATACTACTATAATACTGCCCCGATTTACAGGAATATAACTCCTATAATACTGCCCCGATGTAACAGGATATAACTACTATAATCTGCCCCTATGTATAAGAAATAACTACTATAATAACTGCCCCCCTCTGTAACAAGAATAGAACGCTATAAACGGCCCCTATGGACAAGACTATAACTACTAAATACTGCTCCCTAATAATACTGCTACCCTAGGACAAGATATAACTACTATAAACTGCCACCCTCTGTAAGAATATAACTCTATAACTGTCCCTATGCACAAGATATAAATACGAGAAGACTGCCCCCTATGTACAGAACATAACTCCTATACTCCTACCGTCCCTAGGTGTACAGGAATATAACGACGATAATCTGCCCTATGTACAAGATATAACTAACTATAATACACTGCCCCTATGGACAGGACAACTCTATAATAACTGCCCCCTATTACATGAATATCCTATCTATAATACTGCCCCTAGGTACAAGGATAAACGACGATAAACTCCCCGTGTACCGACTTATAAACTGCTATATACTGCCCTATGTACATGAAGATAACTACTACTACATAATACCCCCCCTATGTAACCAAAGATCCTACTATAATACTGCCACCATATGTCAGGAAGATAACTACTATAATAACTGCCCCCACCCCCATGTACAAGCATATAACTACTTATACTGGCCCCTATGTACAAAATATACTACTATCAATACTGACACTGTGTACAGGATAGAACTGCTATAATACTGCCCCCTATGTACACGAAATACCCTCTATAATACTGCCCCCTAGGTACAAGAAGATCTACTTAGATACTGCCCTATGTACAGACTATAACTGCTATTACTGCAACCTGTACAAGAATATACCTACTATAATACGGGCCCACTATGTACAAGAATATACCTACTATATCTGGCCCATAACTAGCCCCCTAGTACAGGAATATAACTACTATACTAATACTGCCCCCCCCATGGTCCAAGAGAGAACTACTATAAGACTGGCCCCCATGACAAGAATATAACTACTTAATACTTGCCCCCTGTGTACAAGGAGATAAACGCTATAATACTGCCTCCGATGTACAAGAATATAACTACTATAGACTGCCTCCTATGTACCATAATATACCTCTATAATAACGCCCGCCCCCTAATGTACAGGAATATCACTATACTATAATACTGCCCTAATTACTGCCCATATGTACGAGAATATCACTACTAGAATAGTCGCACGTATGTACAAGAATATAACGACTATCATCCTGCCCCTATGTACAGAATATAAAACTCTATATATGCCCCCTATGACGAAGCAGACATCATAACTCCTATAATACGCCCCTAGGTACACGAATATAACTACGAGAATCTGCCCTACCCCTATTACCCGACATATAACTACTATAATACTGCCCTCCATGGAGAGAATATAACGCGACTATAATCCTGACCTGTATGTACACAATATAACTACTAATCATACTCCATATTTACAGGAATAAACGACTATAATACGGCCCCCTATGTACAGAATATACTAATTAATACCAGACTGCCCCTGATGTACGCGAACTATAACTAAACTCCGATAAATACTGCCCTATATTACAGGAATAGAACTACATAAGAGTGCCCCATATGTACGAGAATAATCATTACTATAATCCTGCCCCTATTTACAGAGATAACTACTAGAAGACCGGCCCCGATGTACAGAATATAAGACTATAATACTGCCACTGGCCCCCTAGTGACAAGAATATAACACTATAATACGCCCCTATGTACAAAATATAACTACTATAAGACGTCCCCGAGGGACAGAATAGAAACTACTCTATAGCTGTCCTATTACAAATATACTACTATAAACTGACCCCCTAGGGACAGGAAGATACGACTTATATCTGACCCCTCATGTAACATAATATAACTAACGATAATTAGAGACTGCCCCCCCGAGGGGGACAGGAATAATACCTACTATAATACTGCCCCCTATGTACAGGAATAACTACCTCCACTGTGAAAAATAGCCTGCCCCCTATGTACAAGATATAACTACTTAATTACGTACGGAAGACGGGGGCACCTACTGTACAAGAATGACTACTATACTACTGCCCCTAATGTACAGGAAGAGAACTACATAAGACGGCCCCCTATGTACAGGAATATCCTACTATAATACTGCCCCCTATGTACACGCAGAATAACGACTAGACCGTAGCCAGGCGGGCGCGCCATATTGCTGTACGCTACTCCGCCCTGATCTCCCACAAGGGAAAGAAGATAAGACGAGAATACTGTCTCTTTCGCTCTGTCTCCCGCCACCCCTCCGCGCTGGCCGTCTTGTCCTCCTGTCCGCCCGGCTTCCTGTTACGCTCACTAGTAGATCCCGCCGGCCACTGCCCCCTATGTACAAGAATATACCGACTATACTACTGGCCCCCTAGTACAGGAAGAGAACGACGAGAAATATACAGTTAGAATGCTGTGAGGAATATATGGTATGGTTGTGTGGGTGTGCCGTTGTCAACATTTTTCCTATTTTGCTCAGTGACTGTTTTGTTCCTTATAAATAAAACCATATTATATGCGGACAACAAGCTGAAAAAAAACAAAAAGGATTAAAAAACAAAGATTAGCTGTTCTGGACATCATCAGCCCGGGGACAAGGGCACAAAGGGACATATCAGCGCGGCTACAAACATAACGACAGGACAGTGAAACGTTGTATCCTGAGCAGAGACACAGGAGACAGAGATTGGAAGAGACAGCAGCCTGAGCCCAGGTGTTACTGCCAGGACAAGTGGACGGTCACATCCACATCCATGATAATACCGCCACTGGGTGTGAGCTGCACATACACCCACACTGTGTACAAACATGTCTTACTGCCACATCATATTGTGAGTAATGTGCTGAGCCGCAGAGAATCATTAATGTCATCTACACGAGATGATGATATAGAACATACATGTACAAACGCTTACAGAAAATCTGAAAGAATGATGCTCGGTATGAAGTATGATGCATAATGGAGGTGTGAGTATGGTACATGGTGCATGTAATGTAATGACAGGTGTGTGTCACTGTGTTTTATAATGCGGTTGTGGGGGTATGTCAATGTGTAATAGAGAGGTGTGAATGTCACTGTGTATAATGAGAGTGTGATGTCACTGGTATAATGAAGAGGTGTGATGTCCCATGATGAGCCTGTGTATAAGGAAGGTTAGTTTAGTGAGGGGCTGCATGGGGTAAGTGTGGCACTGTGCATAATGCGAGGTGTGTGTTTGTCACTGTATAATGACAGGTGTGATGTCACTGTGTATATGAGAGATGGATGTCACTGTATAATGATAGGTGTGAATGTTCACTGTGTATGGAGGTGTGAGGGTAGGTGCATGATGTCACTTGTCTATAATGCGATGGCATGGGTGAGGGTGTGATGCATGTGTATAAATGAGATGTGTGATGTATGCGCTAACTGGAGGGGTAGATGTCAGTTATAGGAGTGTGATGTCCGGTATACAGAGAGTGATTGTCAATGTATAACGGAGGTTGATCACTGTGATAAGAAGGAGGTTGATGTCACTGTGGGTATATGAGAATTGTGATTCCTGTATAATGAGAGGTGTGAGTCACTGTATAATGAGAGGGTGTGATGCAGATAATGAGATGTTTGTGATTGCCGTGTGATATAATGAGAGGTGTGATGTCACAATGTATATGAGAGGTGTGTATGTCCCTGTATAATGACGAGTGTTGATTCACTGTATATATGGAGGTATGTAAAGTGGGTATAATGAGGCTGATACGTTAATGGAGAGGTGTGATGTCCTGTATATGAGAGGTTGTGTGATGTATGGTCAGCTGTATAATGAGAGGTGTGATGGTCACATGTATTAATGAGAAGGTGTGCATGTCACAATGTATATGAGAGGGGTGATTCACTTAAAGGTCGACACTGTGTTATACAATAAGATGTGATGTCAACTGTGTAACACGGAGGTGTGATGCACTTGCCGATAATGAGTAGGTGTGATGTCACTGTGCTAACCAGAGGTGTGATTTGCATGTTGCATAAGGTGTATTTTCGTGTATGAGAGGTGTGATCATGTTTGACGTGTGGTCACTGTATATGAGAGGTGTGATGTACTTTAGTAATGAGAGGGTGTGATGTCACTGTATAATAGATGTGCTTATAAGAGGGTGCTGACTGGAATATGGGTTGATGTCACTGTGACTATAATGAGTAGATGTGATGTCACTGTGATAAGAGAGGTTGATGTCACTGTGTATAATGAAGGATGTGAGGGTCATGTGTCTAATTGATAGGTTGGTTGGATGTCACTGTGTATAATGAGATGGTGTATGTCACTGTGGATACGATGAGAGGTGTGTATGCACTGTGTATAATGAAGGTTGTGATTGTCACTGTGCATAATGAGAGGTTGTGACGTACCTGTGGAGATATGAGAGGTGTGATGGTCACTGTTGTATAATGAGACGGTGTGAATTGTCACTGTGTATGTACTAAGAGAGGTGTGATGTGTATATGGTATCACTGTGTATAATGAGAGGTGTGATGTCACTGTGTATAACAGGAGGTGTGATGTCACTGTGGCAAAGAGAGGGTGGTATGTCACTGTATATAATGATGAGGGTGATGTCACTCTGTGTATAATGAAGGTGGTGATGTCACTGTGTAATGAGAGCTGTGGGATGGTCACTGCTGTATAATGAGAGGTGTGATGTCACTGATTGATAATGAGAGGTTGTGATGTCACGGGTGATAACTGAAGGGTGTATGTCACTGTGTATAATGAAGAGGTGTGATGGCCTGTGTATAGATTTGATCACTGTGTATCTGAGTGGTGGATGTCACTGTGTATAATGAGAGGTGTGATGTCACTGTGTATAGAGAGGGTGGTGATGTCACTGTGGCATAATGAGAAGGTGTTGGATGTCACCTTATAATGACAGGTGTGTATGTCACTGTTGATAATGATAGGTGTGATGTCACTGTAAATGACAGGTGGTGATGGCATGTGTATAATGAAGGGTGTGATGCCCTGTATAAGACAGGTGTATGTCACTGTGGTACTAATTGAGAGGTGTGGATGTCACTGTATGACGGATGTTGTAGAAAGGTTACCCTTATGACAGGTGTGATGTCACTGTGTAGAAGAGAGGTGTGATGGGTTCACTGTAGTGAATGAAGGTGTGAGAGGTGTGATGTACTGTGTATAATGAGATGTGTGATTCACTGTGTTAATGAGAAGGTGTGATGTCACTGAGAGGTTGGATCCACATGTGTATAATGATGGTAGCACTGTGTATAACGAGAGGGTGATGAATGTGTCGAGGTGGGTCTGTGATAATGAAGGGTGATGCACTGTGTGTAATAGAGGGGTGATGTTCACATGTATAATGAGAGGTGTGATGTCCCTGTTAATGAAACGGTGTTGATATCACGGGGATAACAGAACGGTGATGGTCACCTGTGTATACACAGGAGGTGTGATGTCACTGCGATATAGAGGTGTGAGTACTGTGTAAACAGGAGGTGGATGCACTGTGTATAATGAGAGTTGTATTTATACTGTGTAGATAATGAGAGGGTGATGTCCACGTATAATAGAAGGAGTGTTGATGGTATGCTGTGTACTAATGACGGTGTGATGCACATGTGTAGAATGAGAAGTGTGATGTCACGTGTATAATGAAGTGTGAATGCACGGTATATAATGAGAGTTGATGTACTGTATTAATGAGAGATGTGATGTCACTGTGTAAATGAGAGTGTGATGTCCGGGTTATAAGGTAGAAGGATGTGACGTGCGTCATTTTGAGAACTAGAATGACGAGTGGGATGCTCAGCGTGAATGGGGAGTAACATAAGCAGGTGGGTGAATCGAGACTGTAATAAAATGGTGAAGGGACACGGGGAGGTAAATGAGAGTTGAAGGACAGTGTGCTAGAATGTTTGAAGAAGGTTGTGATGTCCACTTGTATAATGAGAGGGGTGATGTCACTGTATGAGGTGTATGTCACTTAGTCGCTGATTAATAGTGAATGACTGTTGGATCACGTGTGAGAAGGTGCGTGTGTTGGGGATGTCACTGGTAGTAAGATGAGGGTGGTGATGTACGGTGAAATGAGACATGGTTGGATGTCACTGTGTAAATGACGAGGTGTGAGGTCACCTGTGTAGAGACTCTGACGGGGGGATGTCCTACGGTCTGGGGACGAAGGATTAAAGACGGAGCAGATAATCGGCTGGGTGATGTAGAGAACCACTTCGTACTTGTCTTTATGATTTATAAGACGAGGTGTTACCGGTCCTGTGTATAATGAGAGTGTATGTCAGGGAATGGCAGATGTGTCTGTGGTATAATAGTAAGGTACCGTTTTATTATTAGTGGATTGGTGAATGAAAGAATGTCATGTGTGTTGGATCCCCGTGGACCAGCCAGATTGATGATACCATCTGTCATCTGGGTTGTGACTGCTGAGCACAGTCTTAACTCAGTATCAGTCAGGAGGGCGCATGTCAACTAATTATGATTGCTGGTTGCAGGGAGCACAGTGGCTGGTACAGAACTTAGCTGCTGTTATCAGTGGCGTAATGACCCCGTGGATGGTCTAACTGTGGTACAGTACAAGCATTACATCATGAGGACCAAATGAAGGATTGAATTTTAAGGGGGGGGGGGCAGGGCAATGAGATTCTACTCCCACCTAAAGATGGACCCCACTAAGTCTCCATGTAGAAAGCAACAATCACAAACGCACCATTTATACACCCGGGGAATAGGTATAATCAAAGGTGGACGCTTATTTTTGGAGTTCCCCTTTAAATACTGTACTAAGTACCAAGGAACAACACATAAACTAACAAAGTATCAGGTAATGCTGATGCGTAAGTCAGAACGCTTTCATATTTAACTCCCGTCTCTGCCAACGCGGTGGGGCCCCGCATTTGTTTTTCAAGGTTTTTCTCTCCGCGCTCCCCACTAATGATTGTGTTATTTTTCAGATTTTTCATTCTATTATTTGTTGATTATACGGCGCGGAGACTGCACATTATACCGCTCCACGTCGGCCTGACCGCGTTCAATATGAATACACAAACAATCGATATCAGGGTACACGTGTGATTAAGAGGGGGAGCGGCAGGATCACAGAGGCCGACTAAGAGCCAGGGACTACGGGAATCATGGATTGTCAGCTCTGCAGCCCAGGAGGCAAAGGGGGGTTTCCCAAATCCAAGTTTCTGAGGATTAGGGAGAACAAGTCTTCACCATCTACAATCACATGTCAACGCTGTATAACACACATAGAGGAGGATTTAATGCCCCTAAATAACTAATACAGACAGAGAGTCCGACACCTAAGGCCACCACATAGAGACCTTCCCCAAGCATCAAGTCATAGATCCTGAATCCAAAATGGGAAATCCTTCTATTCTTTTATGCGGACAAGTTTTCAGTTATTAATGTAACGAATGTATGACTCATATGTAGCGAGTGCCATAACTCATAGAGGGTGTGTGCCTCCAATGCTGTGCCGAGATCTAAACAGCTCCATAGCCCCTCCCTGTAGAAAAACACTAGGGCAGGCTACTGGTTGAAAACTGAAGGGGAGACACTGTGTGAGCAAATCAATGCAGAGAGTCTCAGAGTAACAACATGTTAGGACACCACCAGTGCACTGGAAAGGCGACCTTCCGGGAATAAACTCCAAAAAAGACAAGAAATTCTCGGCACAATCCCTAACCTTGACGATCCAAAGCACGCTGACAGAGTCCGCACATAGTCGGCAGATAACGTGTATCAGTCACATGGTTCCAATGACGTTGCTCAGCCCACAAGTATATTCCAAGAATGCACCCAAACGTAAAGAATATCAGTAGGCAGCACCACTAAAATGTGGATCTCTTTATTTAGAGAAATGTTCGCTGTACAGGATTAACGGGGCCTGGGCGACGGGCCGTTCCATGCCACCTAGCGCATTTTCAGCCATTGACCAAGTCCTGTAATATAAACCCAATATACACAGTTCCTGCTTGCTACTAACAACTCACTAAAGTCAGAACACATCTCAAGGGACACTACATAACTGGGCATAGAGAACGAGCACTGCAGTAAGGCGCCATCCCCAGAGCACTTGGAGAAGCCACAGTCCTGGAATAAAATCCATATATCACAGTCCTGCTGCTACTAATAACATACACAAGGTCTGTTAAACACATCTCTCCAGGGACAATACTAAAAATGGGGCTGCAAGATGCACAGAGCACAGCAGTGAGAGGACTCACCCCCAGTGCACTTGAAAGCTCCAATCCTGAATTAAATCCAATATCACAGTCCAGCTGTATACTATTAACATACACAAAGGTCTGATTACACATCTCTCATCGGAGACAATATAACAATGCTGCGCAGAGAGCACAGAGCACAGCAGTTGAGGAACGCCCCCCATTGCACTGGAGAAGCTACAGTCCTGGAATATAAATGCTATCACAGCCTGCTTGCTATCACACATACACAAAGGTCTGATTACACTCCTCTAATGATGCCAACCTTTTTTACAAAAGTTGCTGAAATAATAATTGACACCAAAACGAAGCCAAAAAACCCACTGGGTTTTTGGGCTTCCATTAGACATTTGGTAATTTGTCAATGAATAGTAAAAGAATAATAAAGGAAAAAATGTTTTCCATAAATACAATCCTTAGCGCAGAACTTACGCCAGCCTAACATATGACTACTGAAAACGCTGACAGGTTCCCCTTTATATTCTCTATTTTCCTGTACTTTTTTCATGTTGTCTGCCATTTGACAGAACTTATCATTGAACAAGCCCTACGTGCGAGCCCCCCTGATCTGCTCCCCCATTTACTGAACAGGCCCCTGTACAGTGTAACACCCCCCAGTCCTTACCTCCATGCCAGTACTAACGCACCCGCCTCAGGCAGATTACAAGCACATAAACATCAATCTGCATCTTCAAATACATAACGACACCTGTAACGGCAACTGAGCGCGGTATAAAGCGTAAAAAGACATGGCACCTCCGCCAACGTAGGTCTATGGTAATGATCTCAGCGGGAGCATCTGCAGACAGAAATGCTGCAGCGGCTGATGAGACTCCAACTTCAGAGCCGCCTATAACATTGTGTAGTTTAATGTTGTCGGGGGTGCCAGGGGCGGTGAGCATGGAGGATGCATTTACGCGAATAAGGTGGCAGTATCCAGATATCACATTTCAATTAGGAAGGCTGACCGACCAATCTGTGTCCCCATCTTCCTTCTTCGCTGATGGCGGCGTTGTCCTTTAAGCCTATGTTTCTTGTCCTCCACTCCATGGCCCTCTCTCGTGCTGCTGGAGGACATAGAGAACCTTCCAAGGGTGTCTCATAGCGGGACAGCAAGTAGACTGTGATACATTTATCTCGGAAGGTTTAGACTTCTAGTACAACTGGTACACGTATAACATGGATATATGAGATACAATTTAGTCTGTGACAATCTGCAGGCTGTCAGTATGTTTGGAGTTGTAGTCTTGCCCAGCTGAAGGGCACAGGTTGGAGACACCTTAAAGGAATCGAACCTCGACATGATGATGGATTATAACCAAGTAACCTTACATGCTGGTGGTGTGCCCCTTTAGAGATTTGCTCTCTGAAACTCTCAGGCCCTTGATTTTTTAAACAATATACTTTAAAAACTTGCAAATGAGCCGAAAGCTCCAAGCTCATTAACTTCTATGAAGCGTGGAGCCACCAGTTCATGCATATTAAGGTCTTTAAAAAAAAAAAAACAAACAATGGTATGAAAAGCTAAAAAAGAGCAATTTCTTACAAAGGGGGGCACACACCAGCATGTAAGTGTACTTGGTAAAATCCCGATGGTGGCTCATTCTTAGCATTACAACAGTCCTTGCAGCACTGGGACTTGGGTTCAAGTCCAGAGTCAACATTGATGCAAAAGGTTTGTATAGGTTCTCTGCGTGATTGTGTTGGTTTTCCCGTTGGTTCTTCTGTTCCTCCCACACTCCAAAACATACTGTTCGGATGATAGATTGTGAGCCCCTTGAGGACAGGAACTGATTTGGTGAGCTCTGGTCAGAGCTGTGTACTCTGTGTGCGCTATGTAAGAATTAATCATATCAACCTGATGGTAGATTTCCTTTAAAGGGATGAGATGATCGTCACCAGGTAAAATACAGAAATACTGGGAAATATATCAGTGTTAGCAGGTTTTCCCTCTGCTCCGATCTCCGCAGTGTGCTCTTCCCTCTGTAACCCGGGACAGGAAATACAAAACTATAAAACTTGATCCGTTCATCCAACACGACCGCCCGCAGACCCCCTCACAATCCATCAATCTATTGTGCTTCTGTAATGAGTCAATGTATTCCTTTAACTCTATAATTTCTACATAGAAGGAAGCAGGACACATATAGGGAGGGACGTCCACAAGAGAATAAAAATCTTCTGTATTCAGAGCTTCTCCATTAGTAATCTAGCAGAGCAAATAAGACAGGGGCATGTACTTACCGGTCCTGCGCGATCCCCAAAAGTGCATTGTCCTGACGATATGTACTGTCCCGCGATTCACTAAGATCGTGCGCCCGATATCCTGCATGGTGCGCTTTCCTCCGCTCAGGTCCCGGCAGTTCATCTTGTCTTCTGGTGGGCATGGTAATGGATGTCCGTGTATAATGCTCTGTTGGGGGTCACTAAGGATTCGTGCACCCGATATCCAATGCATGTGTCACTTCCCTCGCTCAGGTCCCCAGGTTCACCTCCTTCTTCCTGTGCATGTAAGTGCATTGTCCGTGATATGCGCTGTGTGGGGAGGTCCTAGAGCCGGCGCCCGATATCCTGCTCTGTGTCGCTTCCCCACCTCAGGTCCCCGGAGTTCACCCTCCTGGTGCATGTAAGTGTATGTCCGTGTATAAGGTGCTGTGGCGGGAGTCAACTAAAGCCGGCACCCAGATCCTGCATGGTCGGCTTCCTCCCCGCTCAGGTCCTTGGAGTTCACCTTCTTCCTGGTGCATGTAAGTGCATGTTCCGTGGATAATGCGCTGTGCGGGGAGTCACTAAGATCGTTCGTCTCTCATGGTCTACGGAGTTTCACTCCTTCCTGGTGCATAAGTGCTTGGCTTGCGACACAAACTGAATCTTAAATCGTCCGGCTGACCCTTAGTAAATGAGCCCCAATGTGAGCTCTGCATTTAAAGGGTTTTCTGTTCTACAGTACTAACACAAGATCCCAAACCTCACCAAAAGGTCCGGAAGCATCATCCACCATGACGAAACATGTCTCCAATGACCCTTTTTGGAATAAAAACCACGGTACGGGATGGTTTCTCCTCTGACATGTTACGGGACGGTTGTTCCTCTGACAAACTACGGGGGACTTCCTCCTCTCATAGTGAAAGTGGATCTGACCAGGAACTTTTTGACATAACTCACACACAGGCCATTAAAATAACAGATCCATTGAGCACGTCCCAGCGCCGCTCTGCATACACATCCTGCTACCTCATGTTTTTTTCAGATTATTTCTTGCATTTCGCAGTCTAAAATAAAATGTTGTTGAGATGACTTTGGCCTTTTCTTCACAAACCATCTGCTCCGCGCAAACCATAGCAATCACGGCTAGCGAGCGGTTCCAGAAGGCTGCCTCACTATCTAGTCACACGAGGACAGACGCACAAAACCAAATGTTCTTACACTGATCTTGTGGCGGCAGATAATGCAGAGCCAGATCTGCACATCGATACCGCGGCTCTGTGCGATGGATTGGGGCGCAGGTTATCAGGACTCTTTTAGGAGCAGAGTGGAGATTAAGTCTCACTATTTAGCTTTAGACCCCTTCAATTTTTAATTTAGAATAGGGATCAGCCGAGAGGGGAACAGAGAACTGCACAACCACCAGGTCCTCACTGTACAGACATTACAGCATTTCTCTTATTTGTCACAAATAATCATGGGATTAGGGAAAACTAAAGAGATGAGAAAAGGAGAAAGAGCATAGAGGAGCTCCAGTACAGCCGTCTCCTCCACACATCATATAATAGGGACAGTATTATAGTAGTTATATTCCTGTACATAGGGGGCAGTATTATAGTAGTTATATTCCTGTACATAGGGGGCAGTATTATAGTAGTAATTCCTGTACTAGGGGGCAGTATTATTAGTTATATTCTTGTACATAGGGGGCAGTATTATTTAGTTGTATTCCTGTACATAGTGGCAGTATTATAGTAGTTATATTCTTTACGAGGGGGCTTATTATAGTATTATATTACTGACATAGGGGGCAGTATTATAGTAGTTATCTTCCTGTACTAGTGGGCAAGTATTTAGTAGTTATATTCCTGTACATAGGGCAGTATATAGTATTATATATTCCTGTACATAGTGGCAGTATTATAGTATTGTATATTCTTGTACAGAGGGGGCAGTATTATAGAGTAGTTTCATAGCTGTACATAGGGGCATTATTATAGTAGTTATATTCTTGTACAAGAGGCAGTTTATAGTATGTTATATTCCTGTACTAGGGGGCAGTATTATAGTAAGTTATTTTCGGTACATAGGAGGCAGTAATTATAGTAGTTATATTCCTGTCATAGGGATAGGATATTTATAGTAGTTATATTCCTGTACATAGGGAGCAGTAATTATAGAGTTTATAGGTCCGGTACAGGAGGGGCAGCGAATTATAGTAGTTATATTCTGTGTCCCTACGGGGGCAGTATTCTATTAGTTATATTCTTACATAGGGGGCAATATATAGTAGTTATATTCCTGTACACGGGTCAGGATATAGTGTTATTGCTTGTACATCTGGGCATATTATCTTAGTTATATTCCTGTACTATGGCAGTATTATAGTAGATTCTATGTGGGACATAGGGGGCAGTAGTATATAGTTTATATTCTATGTACATAGGGTGCGAGTATTAGTTATTATTCTTGTACTAGGAGCAGCATTAGTATAGTGATATTCTTGTACATAGGGCAGTATTATAGTAGTTATATCGTACATAGTAGGAGTATGTAGTAGTTATTCTTGTACATAGGGGCATATTATATAGTTATTATTTTGTCCATAGGGGGCGTATTATAGTAGTTATATTCGGTAACATAGGGGGGCAGGAGTATCAGTAGTTATATTCTGTACATAGGGTAGTATTATAGTAGTTTATTCTGTACATGGGGGCAGTATTAATTAGTTTATACTTGTACATAGGGGCAGTATTATAGTATTATATCTTCTTACATAGGGGGCAGGTATAGAGTAGTTAATCTTGGTACATGAGGGGCGTATATAGTAGTTATATTCTGTACATAGGGGAGAACATGTATAAGTGTTATATCTTGTCAAGGGGCAGTATTATGAGTATACCTGTACAGGAGGGGCTATTATAGTAGTTATATTCGTACATAGGGCAGTATTATAGTAGTTATATCGTGACAGAGGGGGTCAGATTATAGTAGTTATATTCTTTTACATAGGGCAGTTATTATTGTAGTTATATTTCCAGGGTACAGAGGGTGGCAGTATATAGATAGACTGTAGGGATATCTTCTACATAGGGCACGTATATAGGTATTATATTCTGTACAGGGGGCATGGAGGATAGTGTAGGGAATAGGTGGGACAATAGCGAGGCGTATTATAGTAGTTATATTCCTGTAACTACTGGGGCATTATATAGTAGTTATAGTCTTGTACATAGGGGGCATGTATTATAGTAGTATACATCTCGTACATAGAGGGCAGTTATAGAGTGTATATTCTGACATAGGGGGCATATTAAGGAGATAGTTACTTGTACATAGGGGCAGTATTATAGTAGTTATATTCTGTACATAGGGGTATTATAGTAGTTTATCCTGTAACAAGGAGCAGTAGTAGAGGAGATATGCTTGTACCTAGGGTGCAGTATTATAGTAGTTATTCTTGTACATAGGGGGCCAGGTATTAAGTAGTTTTATTCTGTACACGGGGGCAGATTCTAGTAGTTATATTCCTGTACATAGGTGGGCAGTTTATAGTAGTTATATTCTGTACATAGGGTGCAGTATTATAGTAGTTATATGTCGTTGTACCATAGGGGAGCAGTAATTTAGTAGTTATATTCTTGTACATAGGGAGCAGTATTAGGTAAGTTATATTCCTGTATAAGGGGTCAGTATTAAGTAGATATATGGAAAGATGGGCTTAGATAGGAGGTAGATTCTTGTCATGGTAAGTTGGGCAGTTATATATAGGGTGCATATTATATATTTTTCTTGTACATAGGGGACAGGCATATTAGTTTAGTTATATTCCTGTACATAGGGGAGTATTATAGTAGTTATAATTCCTGTACATAGGAGGGCAGTATATAGTAGTTATATTCTATGAACAGAGGGGGATAGATAGTGTTAACTATGGCTATTATAGTAGTTATATTCATTGTACATAGGGGGCATATTATTAGTAGTTACTTTCTTTTACATAGGGTAGTGAACGGAGTAGTAAGTAGATATTCTTGTACATAGGGGCTGTATTATAGTATTTTTATATTTCCTGTCATAGGGGGCAGTATTATAGTAGTTTAGCCTTGTACATAGGGGACGGATAAGTAGAACTAGTACAGTGTACAGTAGTGGGCATTATGTATAGTCTTTATCGTCTTCCTACATAGGGGGCAGTATTATAGGAGTATTCTTGTACATAGGGGCAGTATTAAGTAGTTTTATTCCTGTACATAGGGGGCAGTATTTAGTAGTTATATTCTTGTAAAGGGCGGATTATGGATTATATAGAGTACAGAGGGAGTATTAAGTAGTTAATTCTTGTACATAGGGGCAGTATTATAGTATATTCCATGGGACTAGGCAGTTATGATGTTAGTTATATTCTGTGTACATAGGGGGGCAGTATTATAGTTTTATATTCCTGTACATAGGGGGCAGTAAATTGTGTAGTATAGGCGGTTGTACAGAGGGCTGGCAGTATTATGTAGTTTACAACATTTCTAGTAACAATAGGGCAGTATTATAGTGTTATATTCCTTACATAGGTGGGTCAAGTCTTATTGGTAGTTATATTCCTGTACATAGGAGGGGGCAGTAGTATATTTTATATTCTTGTACATAAAGGGGCAATTAGTATAGTAAGTTCTATTCTTAGTACATCGGGGGGAATATAGAGGAGTGAGTGCCGGTGTACAGAGGGGGGCAGGAGTATAGTAGTTTATATTCTTGTACAAAGGGCGGATGTAGTAAGCTATATTCCTTGTACATAGCAGCTGCAGTAGAGCAGCTTGTAGCTGTTTCCATAGGGAAGTTATCGACTAGAGGGTTTTAATACTTGCTGTGCTTTGCTGGTTTGGTGGAAATGTGGGCTCCTCCCAGGGGGATGAGACACATATAGACATAATAATAACCTTTATCATGATATAGTGGTGAAGAATTAAATCTTTGCTATTAACTATGGATGTTATGCTATTAGCGTAACACTTATCAGTAGCTCCGGAGATATGACCTTGCTCTTGTGGCCTCTGCAGCCTGTGGACAGTATATATTATACCCAGCGCGATAGCTGTGGTCCGAGACTTCTGTCACGTATCATATCTTCTATTAGATTAGGCTAAAACCCGGTAAACATCCTGACATAATGGCACTGAGCAGAGTCCTCTCCGCTGTGGCATGAATGAGGCGCTGACAGTCAATCTTTCAGTCCTTTGTGGATGACAGGCAGAAGGACAATACTGCGGCCTCCAAACTGCTCCATTACCAGGCAGACAAATGACCTCGGCAATGGGGAGACCTCAGTATAGAGGCCAAGCGGCCGCCACCGTCCCCCTAAGAGGTCTCTATTGTGAAACGAAGAAAGGATTATGGATAACCAGTGGCTGCTGGCGCCCGCTGCTACGGGTTACTCGTTATCTGGGTCAATTTCAGGAGTCAGTGATAAAAACTACATCTTCAGTGACCACCGAGGGGTAGAGACGACGGCGAGAGAATAGTCACTACAAACCCATTTTATTACCCCAGTGATTTCCATGAAGAGAAGCCGCCAGGGTCTCTGAGGAGCCACACTGAGCGCTTCTTGTCACTGCCAAATAATAGATATTATTTCTTCTGATTAAATAAGTAAAATATTTCCATTTCCCACCCAAAAAAAACCTGCTCCAGCAGCTCTATTCATGGTGAATGGAGAAGATGTAATTTACTGAGACTTTATCCTATTTCTAAAGGTTCTGTGAACAATAGGAAGGAGCAGAACTCCTAAAGCGGAATAGAAGGAGCTTCCCGGGCACAAAGCCTCCGCCGGCTCCGTCATACAGACCTGTGCACACACGGGAAGCTTCCAGGATAGTCATCCTCACCTGGGATGTACATTATTCTGATGAGATCTTAGTGTCATGGACCTCTCACCTCCATCTCTTCACCTACTAATAGATGTATCTACATTGATTCTGAGGTATGTGGAATTTTCATTGTAGCCCCCACCATTCCAGAGCTGCCGGCTCCTGCCTAGGGCCACCCATCTGACCCTAGTTACCAAGATTTCAGGGTATTTTATACACCTAATAAACTAATTCAGTTCTCTACTATCAGATGGGTGGTCCGGGAGTGGAGGAGACAAACTGGCCCCACCCATCTGACTATATAGAGAGGAAAATAATAATATTGAAAGCTCTGGAATGGAGGGAGGTACAGAAATAATTCCAGCTCTGGCTGAATTAGTGGACATATTAAACATTGTAAAGGGCTAGGGCTGTCCGCAGTATATCACATGGGTGGGGGGTAGCAATCTGATTTCAACAATGGTGATGGAGCAGCTGGTTGAGCATTTGTCCCACCTTCCAATTCATGTATCAGGATACCAGAAATAGCTAATCATTGATCGCCTAATTAAGAGCCTTAGTGCATTTGGCGCTAATTTAATGAATCTGCTTCTCCAGGAATTAGGGGAAACCCTTGTTATCCAGTTTTCCCCTCCTTAGCGCACCACCATTCCGTAGAATCCAGTGCTCCACGTTATTTATGCTCTATACTGTCAGGTGGGTGGTCCTAGATTGGAGTGGACATTCTGGAACCGCCCATCTGACAGTGGAGAACTTTATTAGCAAATTGAGTGTCAAAACTAACAGCACTGATTAATTGGGAATGGTGCGGGCTACTGTAAAAATTTCGTTTGCACCAGGATCAGTGGAAGGAAACCTCATATAGAAGGCAGAGGGTTGGAGTTGGTGGAGGAGGTGAGAGGTCCTCTGTTACCTATAGGAGATCTATCTTATGAGCGGAGAGGGGTAAGTATTACTGACAGACCCCAATAATGTTGGATTCCCCCTCTATGTCCAGTGTCCCATAGACTTATATCGTGAGTGTAAGAATTGCCTGGTATTCGGGTAAATCCTGGACTTTGCAGCCTCTATGTGTGAACAGGTCTATGAACAGGAATGGCCGCCCGGATACGTCTGTACAGGCACATACTGTATACTGGGAACTCGGGGTATAATGTAGTGTTCATAGTGTGGACTAATGAAGTGTATTCATCACTGACCCAGGACTGACTGCAACTAAACCCAGACCAGCCATATGCATTGCCTCCAATGCAACGTTCTGCACCAAGGATGATAGCAACGAAGGCCAACAAGGGGGGCTGTGCACCCCAAAAACTGCCCGTCCAGTGTCATTCAGGACCAGCAATGTCTATGTGGCCCCCAGGGGCTGGGATAGTTTTGTTATGCACACATTTCCCATAATCCTCACTCTCAGCCCTGAATCCCGCTTCTATTTTAATGGTCCCTGCAGATGATTGCACATTTTCCTGTATTGAGCCTCTGGCTCGGCTGGATTTCTTTCCATGGTCAGTAATAACAGATAGCAGTTAACCCTTTGCAACATGATTTTATTTTTTACACTGATTGAGCAGCTGGTAAAAAATATTGATCAGCGATGAAGGCGAGCGGCTGTATCCTCCCTGTGCAAACATCCAAAGCCATAAAAAGTCTGGTTATTGCTGCTACGTGTCGGCGGATGCACTAAGGGTCACAGGACGTGAAGCAGGGAAGTCACCAGGAGCAAAGTCCCTCCAATAAATGATCTGTACAGAATGGACTCCGTGTTAAAGGGGCATGAAATGGAAAAACCTCCATAATGAAGTTTACAGGCGCGTGGGAAAATGCAATCAGACGCTGTGCTGGTCCAGCCGTGGAGGCAGAACATATGCAGATACTGGCCGCACAGGCACCGAGAGGCACATTATAGCGGACAGTATAGCTATATGGAGGTTATACGTATACAGCGTGACTATAGAGAGGTGATAGCGGACAGTGTGGCTATATGGAGCTTATAGTGCACAGTGTGACTACTATAGAGAGGTTATAGTGTACAGCGTGACTATAGAGAGGTGATAGCGGACAGTGGCTATAGGTACATTATAGTAGACACTATAGTTATAGGGAACATTATAGTGTACAGTATGATGATAGGGAAAGTTATAGTGTGCAGTGTGGCTATAGGGAGGTTATAGTATACACTATGGCTATAGACACATTATAGTTTACAGTATGGGCACAGGGAACATTATGGTGTACAATATGGCTATGGGGGGAATCATAGTGCACATTGTGGCTATAGACACATTATAATACAGTACATTATAGGGAACAGAATGGTTATTGGAAACATTGTGGTGTACAGTATGGCGCTATTTCTTTTATGTAGACACAATTCAGAACACATGTGATGTCATCTGCAAATTACTACAGGTACAGAATTCCTGTTCATGCTATTTATGTTCTACAATTCTGTGTTATTCATACTGAATCCTGCAAAGGACCCCTTAGCATATGTCTGTATATAATAGGATGCACACAGCAGGAC
Organism: Engystomops pustulosus; assembly: GCA_019512145.1. Lineage (NCBI taxonomy): Eukaryota > Metazoa > Chordata > Amphibia > Anura > Leptodactylidae > Engystomops > Engystomops pustulosus. The sequence goes on along the minus strand of CM033649.1, from coordinate 3,005,501 downwards.
GTTATAGACTTCTATGCATTATGTGCATCTATAATACAGCATGAGCCCATATCCCGACCCATCAGTGGTGAATTTCCCCAAACCAAAAGGTCATATATTTTGTAACAACTCTGTAGAGAAGAGACGTCTCCTTCTCAGCCGCCTGCTCCCAAATGAAAGGTGTAGATTTCCCTTATTATTCAGAGTAATGGCAGCGATAATAAGAGGACAGATAATGATGGCCGCTGAGTCGTTTTGCTCCCTTCCAGTTGGTTGCAGATCCCGGAGGCTTGGAAATACTCAGACAACCTGAACAGCCACCAGCGAAACGCTCTTCCCTTGTGATCTATCACTAGCGCCGACTCCGAGAGAACCATATGGACGCCCCATATGCTGTATGGCCGTTAACATGGAAAGGAAGAGGAGTAAATGTGCTCATCACTAAAAAGGCAATCACTTAACCACAAACGGCCCAAATGCTTCTAATAACACAGAGCGGCTCCCAACGTGCGGCAATCAATAGCCGGACAGGAAACTGCTAATGGAGGGGGAAGCTTTTCTGCAAAAAGACCTCCCCCATTGTGTCCCTATCACCTCCTGCATCTTTATGGCCCCATGCATTGGGTGCCGCGAGCTCATGGACAGGACTTGGATTTGATTTCCACTGAGACTGGAGTCAGACTGATGACTGAGTGCCAGAAGATCCTCCTATGGGTCCAGGCTGTAACATAAGACTCTGCCCAAGAGGTCCAGCAGAAGACAGTTCAAGACTCTACTAGGGCCGACGAAGGGGCTGCAAGGAGCCCAACAATGAGGAGAGGCCAACAATAAGGAGAGCCCAACAATGAGGAGAGCCCAACAATGAGGAGAGGCCAACAATGAGGAGAGGCCAACAATGAGGAGAGCAGCCTGACCCGCTGATACAAGGCAGGATGGATCCATGACACCACCACCAGCCTGACCCGCTGATACAAGGCAGGATGGATCCATGTTAAGTGTTAACGAGCAGTTGGACAGGTGTACCTAATAAAGTGGCCGGTGAGTGTATATGCATGTGCCTGATAAAGGGGGCGGATCCCCCAAAACGTCGATTTTCCAGGGCGTCGTAGGACGCTCGCTTCTGACCGTAAACCTGTCTATGCCACACACACACTGCATGGACTAGCCCTATCTTCAGGTATTAATAAGAAGGGACATTTATAATGGTGTCGGACACTACTGAATATGTATGTGGCCTTCAAGTTTATTAAACTTCATTGAATGAATTCTCAGCTTGGTGACCATCACGTCCTCCTATCATACAACAAGAGCGTTGAAATAGCTGGAAATAGCGCTCCACTATCTCCAGCACTCATATAGGGAGGCACGGTGACTCAGTGGTCAGCATTACAGCCTTGCAGCTCTGTTGTCCTGGGTTTTAGAATCATCCAGGTCAACATCTGCAAAGAGTTTGTATGTTCTCTCTGTGTTTTCTATGGGTCCTCCGGTTTCTTCCCACACTCCAAAACATACTGGTAGGTTGATTAGATTGTGAGCCCAGTTGATTTGGCAAGATCTGTGCAGCGCTGAGTAATCTGTGTGCGCTATATAAAGAATTATTATTATTATTTACTGTCTATGAGGGTACTGGAGATAACCCAGCGCTGTGCTTAGCAATATGCAACGCACTAATATAACTAATAGACTACTGAGCACTAACCAGAACAAAAAGCCTAATGCAGATCCTCACGTGATGCTTTATGGGATAACAGATACATAGAAGAATCTGCTACATTGTGGTTCTTCCCTGGAGGTCATCGCTGTGACATTACACAGTGGCCGGAGTTCCCCTTTAAGTATCACACGGTTCCCGCAGCTTTCCTGCAGACTCAGCCTCCTGCTCATAAAACTCTTCCAGATTCAATTTCTGCACAGACAGCAGAGTAACAATGGCCTCGCGCCGCAGTCACATGACCGCGTTATTACATACAGAGTTATGAAGCTCACACCCGACTTCTGGGGGGATAATATAATTTTATACCGTGTAATCCAATGTTTTATAAGCGGCTCCAGAATATTCCGGGCCTATAATGACCAATCTCACTTTCTGAGCGGAGAATCATATTTCCTTATGGAATTTGGGATTGAGTCATTTACAGAAGTCCCTTCCCCGAGGGATTAGTGGGAGAATCTCGGTTCTTTATTAGGAGCTGACAATGACATGTGGCGAGATGAGCAGAGGGGTCTGCCAGGCCTGATGCCCCCTAGTCAGGGGTGAATCTAAACTTTCTGCTGCCTGACACCAGCAACACAACGGCGCCCCCATCAGGTTATATTTTTAGTATGTGGTCTTTCCATGCATGGTTTTATACCCATGCTGACATCCGCTGTGTAGAAACACTATGTAGCAGGTGCCTGCATCTCTGATGCTGCCCCCCATCTTTCTGCTGGTGGTGCCGCCTGAGGCAAGAGGCTCCACACGCTGGTGCACCGCTGCTCCTTGTCCAGTAGTAATGCTGTATAAGGGATCTTAATAGGTGGCCGCATAATAATGAAGTAATGGAGCCGGCAAGTGCACTGGAGGACAGGTCCAATGCGCCTGATGTCTGTAAGTGCTTTACCTCTTCTATATCATCTCATTAGCCGTGATTGAGGTTTTCAGCCTCTGTTTGCATCATGGTCATTTTCAGGGAAATCTGACACAAATGTCTCCGCCCTCGATGCACTTGCTGGCTGATTTACATCTTCATAACGATCTCTACAATGATCCATCAGTTTGTGGACTAATATGTATCTATCTGTTCCTATGAAAGATCCTTACAACACATTTTGGAACTGTCAGGATCCCTTTAACAAACCTGACAAGTTACTTTGAGGTTGTTGGTTTTGCATTGTCGTGTTTGTCAGCTCAGGCCTTGGGTTATTAATACAGCGCTGCAGCAGTGAAGTGTCAGCTCCATGGACAAGCTCCCAGACTACAGGACACAACTTTCCGAGGCTTGTTAATGTGTAAGTGATGGGGCGTTATAATAAATGGCAGCTGTGTAGAAGCACCTGGGCGGTGGACACGGCTTTCTAAGGACGTAGATGGCGGATCAATAGCGCGGCGTGCGCTTCTTACTGCTGCTATTGATCAGGCATCAGTATAATCCATGTGCACAGCTCAGGAGCTCCGGCACCCGGATCCATTATCCAAGGCTTTGCTCAGTTGCTGCTCCATTGAGGCTGTAGTCTGCGCTATGATGTACATGATATCCAAGAGGATCTGCAGCAGCTGTCTGTCAACACACACAGGATTGTAACATTTTACACTTTATGTGTATTGCCGAGCCTGCCGAGGCATGGAGGTTGCCAATGTTTTTGCCAATGTTTCTTTATGCATGTTATATGAGTGATATTTAAGCCCCACCCCTTAATGTTCTTTGGACACACCTCTAGTCCAGATGGACTGGCCACAATCAGAAAGGGACTGCCCACTATTCTGGAGGCCCAGAAACAGAACATCTGCCCTGTAAACATTGAGAGATTTAAAGGGAACCAGTCACTGGGAATGTCCTATTTAGCTGGTGACAGGTTCCAATAGTATCTGCTATGCTGTTTTCAAAAATGCCTTTGTCAGCATTCTGAATAATTTCAGTACTTTATAATAGTTTATTTCACATTACCTGACTCCCTGCCAGCAGTGTGTGGTGAGTCCCTGGGGAAGACCAGCTGCAGTTGTGTGTAGTGATGGGCCCCCTCTTGTTTGTGAACGAGCTGAGCCGGCTCACCGATAATATCGGGTTAAAAGTGGAGTAGTGCAGGGCACCTGACTGGCCTGCGGCTCCCTATTATATATTTATTAGGGAGCTGTTCAGGAGCCAGGAGAGCCGGCTTTTCTTAGTGAGCCGGCTCTTAAAGCTCACCAAGAAGAGCCGGAAATCCCATCACTAGTTGTGTGTGCCCTTGTCATTGTCCTCTCCTCCACACTGATCCGGCTCCCTCCCCCTCCTCACTTCCCGTCATGGGGATGGTGTGTAATAGAGGATGACACAGGCGGCTGCTGCCCCTCCTGGCACTGCACACTGCTGGTAGGGAGCCAGGTAATTATCAGTATGGTATAGTCTATTGGAACCTGTCATCAGCTAAAAATGATATTTCTGGTGACAGGTTCCCTTTAAGAAGTTGTAACAGGTTTTTTTTTTCTGATTTGAAACAAATTGAACTAAAAAGAAACATAATTACCAGAAAGATCTATGAAGAGTAACTTATAATAAGCATAAAACAATGAGTGCGCTGATCCTCCCCCCGCGCTGACGCCAGGCAGTAGCTGCCACGTATTTCACAATCGGCTTTCCTCAGCTTTCTCCCTGCATGTTGGAGCTTTGTGTTGCCCTATATACAGCAGGTATTAATCACTGCCGCTATCAGATCATAAGAGGCCGCCTTTAATGACACCTATTCCAATTACGGAGCATTAAGTGGGCTTTAGCAGTCTGCCGGGTCCTTCAATCTTCACAGAGACGGATCAGGCAGCTTTTTCTCCTACAGGTATTCACATGAGGATTACACCAGCGCTCGGGCTTTTTAATTCAACAGCAAAATGTCAGCTGTCATGTTCACTAAAGCGACTTTAACAAGGGCACGTGAATCCCCAGCAGGGGAGCAATACCCAAAAAAGTGTCACGCAAGAGTTCAAGTCGTCCCGAGCGGATATATCCGAGGCAATTCAGAGCAACTGAGCTCCAGCAGGAGGAGATTACCAGCAGAATCTATGAGTCCAAGGGTGAAGACACACATGGCGTTTTTGGGCCGTTTTTACTAAGTGCGTTTTCAGATCGCTAAAAACGCACGCGTTTTGTCCGTTTTTCCGAAATTGCGCAATGAAAAACGGACAAAAACGCATGCGTTTTTTAACGAATGCTTTTTTAACGATCCGAAAACGCACTTAGTAAAAACGGCCCAAAAACGGCCAAAAACGCCATGTGTGTCTTCACCCCAAGTCTTCTGCCAGAAGATTTCATCACTACCTGTTATATACATCATGTCATGTAATAAGAGAATAATGTGTCACATACACCGAGCCCACAGCTCACCTGAGCGCCCCATCTGAATGAACAGCATGTGACTGCTGAGGCCAGTGAATTTCCGAGCCATTGGGGGACATGTATTATAGTTTTTTTTTCCTTTGGTGAATTTTTGAGACGTTTGGCAGCTCTTTTTTGTGCCTTATGTATCATCCTGTCATTTTAGGGTGATGTCACACATGGCGTTTTTAGGCCGTTTTTAGTTAGTGCGTTTTCAGATCGTAAAAAACTCATGCATTAAAAAAGACATCCGTTTTTTGAAAACGCAAAAATGTGTACGTCTTTTTTAAAAAGGATGCGTTTTTTACAATCTGAAAACGTACTTACTAAAAACGGCCCAAAAACGCCATCACCCTTACTTGTGATACATGTTCAGTTTTTCCTATCTTTGCAGGCGCAAATTTTGGCTTGACTTTTTGTTGCAAATGTCTCAAATCCACATGAACACAAGCCACGTGAGAGGGTTATATGCAGGATTGGACACTACTTTAAATTTTGGATTTGAGGCTGTGTCCTGCATTTTTAAGCTAGTTACACCCCAGGGAGATGAGGCTGCGGTCAGACATTGGGGGACATTTACTTAAAGTGTCGGTGTCTGCATTGGCTTTGTTACCGACCTGCTCTCGGAAAGAAGATACACATTTAATATTGTAGAGCTGTGCAGAGACATTTCTGGCGCCGAGACCATTTTCTGTCCCCGGGACCAAAATCTGTCCCCGGGACCAAAATCTGTCCCGAGCACCAGAAATGTGTCCAACAGTCCCTGCTAGACCAGTTTTCTTTTGGTCTACTTTCCGCCAGTTTTCAGCGCCCAAAAATGGCTGCGACACATATTAATTCTGTCTGAGTTTCCACTCCGCCAAAGCCACGCCCCTTTTCGGAGAAGAGTCGGAGCAGACGGAAAAAGTCATTTTTTCTGTCCCCGACAGCTAATAAATAGGTCTGAGAGCAGAACATGTGGTGAGAGCGCCACAAAACTGGCGGAAACACCATAGTAAATGTCCCCCATTGTGTTTCAATTGCGTTTTAAAACACACTACAACAGCTGAGGAGAGGTGATTTGTCTAATTACCTTACTGTTAACATTTGCATTTACAAAACGCATAGCAAACGCGATGTTAACATATGTGTTAACGGCACGTTTGTGTTATGTAAACGCAAATGTTAACAGTAATGTAATTAGACAAATCATCTCTCCTCAGCTGTTGTAGTGTAGTTTTAAAACGCAATAAAAACACAATTAAAATGACGAGCTGTGACTTCACCCTCAGAAGTAACCAATAAATTAAAAAAAAATGCAAAAATTTCAGAATTTTCAAAAAAGAGGCCACTATGCTAAATTTTTAACACTTAAAGCCTGTGAAATAATTCCAATTTACATATTAAAACAGGGCCCATGAAAAAAATTTCTTCCTTCGCACCTGCCCTGGACAAGGTGCGGATTTGCAAAAAAAGTTGCAAAAATAAACAAAAAACGTGACAAAAAAAAACAAGTGATACATAAGTGAAAAAAAGTTGCACGCAACATCTGGAAAATAACGATACAAAAGGCACAAGGTGCAGACCAAGGCGTGCTTGAAAAACTACAGCAAAAGTCGCTGTGAAAAGTCGCCAAAAGGACAAAAGATAAAAAATAAAAAATATTACGATAAAAATTTTGACAATTTGACTGCCAGAAATAAAGATACATGTCCCCCATGGTATACAGTGTACACTTCTGCACTGACCCTGCTGATATTGCGCGCAGTTCACACCTAAGGTGTATGGTCAGGTATAATCTCCCAAATTGACTACAAGAGGTTAAAAACTTGTTCCTAGGCAAATATTCCGAGCTCAAAAATTCCCTAATATCGTTTGTGGTTAAATTCCCATCACGCAGTAAAATCCTCCAGCAGAATGTAAAATACTGGGAGGGAGGAGATCGCAGCCACTTAGCGCCTCCTGCGGACAGTGCCATGGCGGCCAGAGGTGACGGCGAGTTCACGACATCCGAAGGAAATTAGTGCAGAGAAAATAATATCAATAATTCATCCGCTTTCTGATGAATCGCGTAAGGAAAACCAGAAAATGCATCGAAAGAAGCAAAAATCATCAATCACGTGTTATCATGTGTGCAGGAGATCGGGGGAGGGGGAAGTGCAGCCCTTTAACAGGTGAATAAATACCTCTCCCCCATTCATAAACCATTGTCTGTAGTGTTATAACCTCTGTGTGTCCTCGCACTGCTGTGCTCTTAGCTCTCTGCATAGAGCTGCTCCACCTGCACCCCAGTAAGGCCGGCGGCACACGTGGCGTTTTGAACCCGTTTTTGGGTTGTTTTTAAAAAGTCCATTAAAAAATGCATCAGTTTTTGACCGGTTTTACCAATTATCTTAATTGAAATGGGTCAAAAATGGATGCATTTTCAAAAACCGCATGCGTTTTTTAACGGACTGCTTCAAAACCGCCCAAAAACGGGTTCAAAACGGCACGTGTGCCCCCGGTCTCACAGGTGGCTGGATGAATACTGCAGCAGGGATTCAGAGCAGGGGCTGTGGAACTGCTCCTTGCACAGAGCACAGCAGTGTGAGTGCTACTGCATTAAACGGGTTTTCTCACAAAGGCAAATTAGGCCCTATCCACACGGGAGTCTTAAGGGGTCCGAAAAATCCCTTGTCGCTCCATAGAGATTAATGGAGCACAAGAGTCATGCGCGGCTGTCTGCTCCATTAGTCTGAGGAGCGGTGAGGGGTCAGTCGGACCCCTTGTTCTCACGATCTGCGGGGGTCTCAGCAGTGGGACCCCACGGGATAGGGCCTAACTTGCCTTTGTGGGAAAACCCCTTTAAGAGAAACTCAAATCCTGCAGTTAAAATAACATTTTTCACAGTCCTTATGTGACCAACATTGACACTAACGGCTGATTACACATCTTTCCAGGGACAATACATAAAACTGGCTGCAGAGAGCACAGAGCACAGCAGTGTGAGGTCTGATTATACATCTCTCCAGGGACAATACATAAAACTGGCTGCAGAGAGCACAGAGCACAGCAGTGTGAGGTCTGATTACACATCTTTCCAGGGACAATACATAACACTGGCTGCAGAGAGCACAGAGCACAGCAGTGTGAGGACACGCCCCCAATGCACTAGTAGAAGCAACAATCCTGGAATACAAATCCACATATCACAGTCCTGCTGCTGCAACTAACAACATTCACATCTCTCCAAGAACAATACCTAACACTGGCTCCAGAGAGCACAGAGCACAGCAGTGTGAGGACATGACCCCAGAACACCAGGCGAAACTATAACCTTGGAATATAAAACCATATATCACAGTCCTGCTTCTACTAACAACATACACAAAGGTCTGATTACACATCTCTCCAGGGACATAACACTGGCTGCAGAGAGCACAGCACACAGCAGTGTGAGGACATGACCCCAGAACACCAGGAGAAACTATAACCTTGGAATATAAATCTATCCATCACAGTCCTGCTGCTACTAACAACATACACAAAGGTCTGATTACACGTCTCTCCAGGGACACCACCTTGCACTGTACATACACTGCTCGGGTAATACAGTCACCCACCTTCCCATCTGGGTAGGATTAGAAAGTTATGACCACCGCTTCCCCCAATTCATAACACACCATTTCCGTAAATTAGACGCATCTGCGCCAATTATTGTCTTCATTAGTGTAGACGTTATATAGACGTTGCAGTGTTTGTGGCTTCGTGACAATGTGTCAGGATGCGGCAGGTGATACAATTACACGTTACTTTACAAAGCTATCGGAACATTTCCCCCTTCATTAACCCCTTCCTGGCCCTGGCTGCAGTTCAGGTGTTCTCTGCCTCAGTCATCTCCTGGCAGGTCCCATTGTCTAGACTCCTATGACGCGTCTGCAAACTGCAATAAATCAGATGATTAAAGATCCGCAGCTTTGTCTAAACGAGCGCCGGGATTTATAGTCATGTGGCGCAGCATATGGAGGTGTCACCTATACATTCCTGCCCATAAATAGTGGGGGATACAGACATCATTACTCTGTAACAGACGTATATCGCTCACGTCTTACAGGGGGAGACACTTCCACATCGTGCAATGGGCGACCGTGAGCTGTCACCTGGGAGTCACCTTGTTACATTGTATGTAATACGCTACATGGCAGAAGAGGAGATACATCCCTGCTACTTACCTCTGCACCGCTACACATTACACAGGGAGACGACCCCATAGACACCTGGGAGTCACCTTGTTACATTGTATGTAATGCGCTACATGGCAGAAGAGGAGATACATCCCTGCTACTTACCTCTGCAAAACCTCTACACATTCACACGGAGACGACCCCGATGCTCAACAACATGGAGTCCACCGTTAAATTTGTAAGTATCGCTACAATGGCGACAGAGGAAGTATCATCCCTGCATACTCCTTCTGCAACCGCTACACATTCACAGGGAGACGACCCCCATGCACACTGGGAGTCACCTGTTCCTTGTATGTAATCATGCTACATGGCAGAAGAGGAGTACTCCTGTACTCCTCTGCACCGCGACACACATTAAACAGGGAGCGACCCATAGACCATTGGCGTCACCTTGTTACTTGTATGTATATGCTACATGGCAGAAGAGTGATACATCCTCTACTTTACCTACTGCAACCGCTACACACATTACAACCGGGAGAACGACAGCCATAGACACCTGGAGTCGACCTTTTACATGTATTATGCTCTACTGGCATAAGAGGAGATCATACATCCCTGCTACTTACCTCTGCACCGCTTTTTTTTTCTACACATTACACAGAGACGACCCATAGACACATGGGATCATGAAAGTTCACTAGCATTAGCTGCCAGGAGATAAGAACGCGACTGCAAGTCCGTCAGCTAGGACCCTTCCCTAGGTAATGGCAGATATGACCCTTCACTAAGGACCATGGGAGATAGACCCGCACTATGACATGGCAGATCGGACTACTCGTCCTTAAAAAAGGACATGGCAGATAGGACCCGTCACTAAGGACATGGCAGATAGGACTCGTCACTAAGGATATGGCAGATAGGACCAGTCACTAAGGACATGGCATATTAGGCCATCAATAAGACATGGCATATAGGGAAAAACCAGTCAACTAAAGATATGTCATATCGGAGCCAGTCACTAAGACATTGCAGTTAGTACCCCTTCACAAGTATAATGGCGATAGGACCCGTCACTAAGGACATGGGAGATAGGACCCGTCACTAAGGACACGGCAGATAGGACCCGTCACTAAGGACATGGCAGATAGGACCCGTCACTAAGGACATGGCAGATAGACCCGTCACTAAGGACATGGCAGATAGGACTCCTCTCACTAAATGACATGGCAGATAGGACTCGCACTAAGGACCTACAGCATAGGACCCTCACTAAGGCTGGCAGATAGGACCCGTCACTTAGGACAACGGCAAGATAGGACCCGTCACAGAGCATGCAGGTATAGGACCAGTCACAAGGACCGGCAGAATAATACCCGCGTCCACTAAGGATATGGCAGATGGACCAGTCACTAGGCATGGCAGATAGGCTCTTCACTAAGGGACCTGCGATGTAACCCGTCACTAACGGACAATGGCAGAAAGGACCAGTCCACTAATGACATGCAGATAGACCCGTCACTAGACATGCAGATATGACAGTCACTAAGGACATGGCAATAGGACCCGTCAGCCTAAGGAACTGCAGATAGGACCAGTCCTAAGGACTGCATATTAAGGACCAGTCACTAAGGATATATGGGCCATAAGGACGCATCACTCAGGACATGGCAGATATGACCCTTCACTAAGGACATTGGCATAGACTTGGCACTAAGGAATGGCATATATGACCGTCACTAAGGCACAATCAGATGTACCCTCACTAAGGACATGCAGAAGCCCTCACTAAGGACAATGGAGAAGGGACCCGCCACTAAGGCATGGCAGATAGGACCCGGACTAGGACAGGCGATGGAACTCGTCACTAATGACATGGCAATGGACCCCGTCACGAAGGACATGGCAGAAGGACCATCACAATGACATGGCATATAGGACTCATTCACTAGGACATGGCCGATTAGGACCCTCACTAAGGACATGGCAGATAGGCCTACGTCATCTAAGGACATGGGCAGATAGACCCTTCACTAAAGGACATGGCCATAAGGAACCGTCCCTAATGACATGGCAGCTAGACCCGTCACTAAGGGACAATGGCAATAGGCCCATCACTAAGACTGGCAGATAGGAACCCTCACACTAAGGACATGGCAAATAGGAACCATCACTATGACACGGCAGATAGTACCCGTCACTAAGACATTGCAGAAAAGACAAAGTCTAATGACCACGGCAGATAGGACCAGTCACTAAGGACATGGCAGAAACGACCAGTCACTAATGACACGGCAGATAGGACCCGTCACTAAGGACATGGCAGAAACGACCAGTCACTAAGGACATGGGAGATAGGACTCGTCACTAAGGACACAGCAGGTAATACCCTTCACTACGAAATTGGCAGTATAAGGACCGGCACTAGGACATGGCAGATAGGACCCGTCACAATGAACACGGCGATGGGACACATCACTAAGACATGGCAGATAGGACCCGTCCCTAAGGCATGGCAGATAGGACATTCACTAGGACAAATGGCATAGGGACCCGTCCTAAGCACACAGAATATAAGGACCCATCATCAGGACATGGCAGATAGGACCCGTCACTAAGGACATGGGAGATAGGACTTCGTCACTAATGACCGCAGGTAGGACCCTTCCTAAGGCTGGAGGATAGGAACCCGGCACAAGGACATGCAGATAGGACCAGTCCCTAGCACAAGCAGATGGACCCATCACTAAGGACATGGCAGATAGGACCCGTCACTAAGGACATGGCAGATAGGACCAGTCACTAATGACATGGCAGATAGGACCGTCACTACGCACACCGCAGATAGGACCCATCCCTAAGACATGGCAGATAGGACCCGTCACTAAGGGCATGGCAGATAGGACTTTCCTACGGAAGGCGATAGGACCAGTCACTAAGCACACAGCAGATAGGACCCTTCACTAAGGACATGGCAGATAGGACCCGTCACTAAGGGCATGGCAGATAGGACTAGTCACTAAGGACATGTCAATAGGACCCGTCACTAAGCACACAGCAGATAGGACCCATCACTAAGGACACGGCAGATAGGACCCGTCACTAAGGGCATGGCCATAGACCATTCCCTGGACATGGCAATCATGACCATCACTAAGCACCAGCAATGCCCATCACTAAGGACATGGCAGATATACACGTCACTAAGGGCATGGCAGATAGGACCAGTCACTAAGCACACAGCAGATAGGACCCGTCACTAATGACATGGCAGATAGGACTCGTTACTAAGGACACAGCAGATAGGACCCGTCACTAATGACATGGCAGATAGGACCCGTCACTAAGGACACAGCAGGTAGGACTCATCACTAAGCACACAGCAGATAGGAACCATCACTTAGCACACAGCAGATAGGACTCGGCACTAAGGACACGGCAGATAGGACCCATCACTTAGCACACAGCATATCGGACCTGTCACTAAGGACACAGCAGATAGGACCCGGCACTAAGCACCTCACATTAGGACTCGGCACTAGGACAACGGCATATAGGACCCATCAGTTGCACACTACAGATAAACCTGTCTACTAAGGACACAGCCTATAGGACCCGGCACTAATCACACAGCAATGGACTCGGCCAACTAAGGCACAACGACGGCAGTAGACCCGTCACTAGACACGGCAGATCGGACCCATCAACTTAGCACACAGCCAGATATTACCTGTCACTAATGCCACAGCAATAACCCCCTCACGAGAACTAAGCACCAGCATATAGGACTCGGACTACGGACAACGGCAGATAGGACCCATCACTTAGCACACAGCAGATAGGACCTGTCACTAAGGACACAGCAGATAGGACCCGGCACTAAGCACACAGCACATAGGACTCGGCACTAAGGACACGGCAGATAGGACCCGTCACTAAGGACACGGCAGATAGGACCCGTCACTAAGGACACGGCAGATAGGACAGGATAGGACATAGGTCTTAGGTCAGTTCTAAAGAGGTCTTACCACCAGAAGTCAGTTCCAGAAACTGCTTTGAGCACATGCTCTTACTACAGGCCTCAGCTCTCACTATAGAGCACATCCAGTCAGAAAGGAGAGAAACTGTGTCTGTGCACTTTCAGCACCAACACTAAACCCAGGATAAAAGCTGCAGCATCCACAACTGGACACAGCTCTCCCAAGCCCTGCAAATCTGCTACCGCAGGCTGGTGGAACCGAGTCCGAGGACCCACTCTCCAAACGACCATTTCATTCAGTATCCGGAATCTCCAGGGATCCGGAATCTGTATCAGACTTGTTCAGGTCGTTGCCTGCAGTTGTTCCAGTAAAGAACTGTGAGTTATTTTGCACAACTTTGCCTCCGTTTGATCCATGCATAAGGCTGTACCACCAATGACTCCCCACCCATCACTCAGGGACATTTGTTACGGACACTCAGGGGTTGCCCCAGGGAGATTCACTACATGTGCATCTCCCTCCATATTTCTTGCACACACCACCTGCTGGAGACCTGCCAGGCTGTAGGACCGCTCCGTCCCCATACCAACACCGGACACTAGCAGTGCCTAGGCCGCACAGCACCACTCCGGTATTCTTGGGCCCGCTGTCTCCAGGCCCAAGAAAGGCTTGCCCAACGAGCAAAAAAGAGTGCATAATACTGATACAGGTACATAAAGTGTTGGATATCTCCAATTACCCATGTGGAAAACCAAGATGACTGAAGAGACTTCAAAGTGGAGGACGGCTTGGACGTCCATGCTCAGGTTTGTGATTAGATAATAGAACATGTTCCTCTCCGATGTCCTTGGCGTCCAGGGCCTTCCCATCAGACGAGGCAGGTAGATACACACCTACGTGTTATTATCCCTCTCCTCTCACATACAGCGTCTCCATCTTTACATTTTTTATGTCTCACAATGAACCTAATGTCTTTTTCCAATCTCACAAACTCCATTACACTTTGGCGCTGGGCTCCGTTGTGTCGGGGTTGCAGAATTTTTGACTACTCTGCAGCACCTCCTGCCATTAAAAACCACAAGAACCTGGCGAAAAAAAGCTGACGGAGCAGATTAGAAGTCAATGGGATCCATCAGGATTCATCGGAAAATGGATCCATCATATCTGCCATGGACATTAAAGGGGTTGTCCAGGAATTTCCAGGCTGAGTGTGCCATGCGGGTGCAGTGACCTGGACATGCCCAGTATACATCTGGCAGTCTGTCACTATATGTTTGGTCACCTGCATAGCTTAAACCCCTGTTTTCTCATATATGTATTCCCTTACCTAGTCTTTCATGCATCTTCTGTAAGCACATGTGAAGGTATAGGCCCAAGCCTAGTGTGGGAGTAGTTCATTCTCCATTTTAGATTTCCATGTGGTTTGTATAATTGTATTATATCACTTAGCCCATCTTGTGGTAAATATTGCTAATTGCATCTGCCATTGACACTAATGTTAGTGCCCTCCCTTCTATATTACGCAATATTACTGTAATATTACATCATCTGCATATGGTCAAGCTGTGGGAGTGGATCTTCTGAATCACCTGACCTCCAGGGCCAGTCAAGGCTTTGATTGCTCTGGAAGGAGGAGTCCCAGGAGCAGCCCTCTGGATAGAGGGTCTGTAACCCTGTAGTTTTTGGGAGACACACTTCGGTGTGTGCAGTGTGTAGACACACTTCAGTGTGTGGTCAAGTAGGTCTGTGAGGAGAAAGAGCCATAGGCCATATCCTTTGCAAGCCTGTTCATCACCTGTTTACCCAAGTTAGCAGGGATTACTACGTGCATCCTCTTTAACCGTCTGTGGGACAATACATAATATATATACAGAGCCCATAGCAAGCTGTCTTGGAAGTTTGAGGGTCATCCCGCCAGCAGCGCCAAAGTCTGTTCGTATTTAAGTACGTACCCTGTCTAATAGGAAGTAAAGTCATTGGGAGCAGGTATTCTACTCAGCTCAAGCAAGCATAGTTATTGCTATTTCAAGCCTCTGTGAAAAGACTCCGCTCATCTGCTTCAGAAGACCACTTACCATCAGCTACACCATCCCAAAACGACTGTGATCTGGATTTCTCGTGTCCTGCCAATAAAGAGCAACGGTTACCCCCGAGACTGGGCGTCTGAAGTCTTCATTGCTACAGGTACCTACGTGGGGGCGGGTAATCGGGACACACAAGGAGTGTGAGTGCCACCTGGGATTGGGGCCCATATATTCCCTCGGATATAGACTACCACCGTGTGACACCTTAAAGGCCCAGCACCCCAAATACAATCCCGGGTCACCACATGTTCTTTTTGGCGTCCCCGAACAGGATCAGCCCAGTGCGCCTAAGAGCCACAATGAAGACTTCCGATTAATCGGTGGCGTCACGAAAAATTGTTAAAGAGACATTACAAGTCATCTAAAATCATTACTGTGCTTGTGAAAAAGTGAGGGTGCCGTCCCTTTGAGATTGAGACTGCATCACTTTAAATCTGTGTGGTGTGAATTGCAAGCATCCCCTATTGTGGATTCCAGTTGCCATTGTTGTGGATTACAGTTATTGCTGCCGCTGTGCATCTTCTATTGTGGACTGCAAAAGTTACCTATATTTGTGTGAAGCAAAGGATTGTGCTGCTGTGTTACTGTGTGACTATCTACTGCCATTGTTCATTGTGCTGCTGCCAGAAGAGCATACAAGAGGTTAATTGTCTCCCCCAGCAGCTCTGCACTGTAGCTCCGCCCACCTGTATTGTGTTCAGGTCCTCCTCTCTTCATTCCTGCAAAGTGGAACTATTCTGTGTTGTTCCTGTACTAAAGGGGAAGGATTTCTTAGCTGCACCACATACAGTTGCCAGGCACTGCCATCTTGCACAGAGTACCAGACCCTCAGCTCTGTCACCACTGCTGCATTGCTCCATTCTACTGTTCTCCTATCATTCAGTCTGCAGCTCCAGTTGTTTTCTTCAGCCTGTTTGTGCCTGCATTTTCTAGTGATTGCTGCTGTGAGCGCAGCACCTGTCATTACAGCTATACAGATAAGTGCAACTCTTCGTTTTTCAGCAGTGTTATATAAAGGAAAGGAAGTTATATATTTAGAGACTGTGTTTTGCATAAGATAATTTTTCTTAAAGCGACAGCAGCCATATTTTCCTTAAAGAGACAGTACATTAATTTTTGGAAAAAATGTCTACTTCTTCTCAAAATGATCAGGCTTGCCCTAGCAGCCCTGCATCTTCATCTGCTACTGCTCCTACACCACAGGTTACAGCTGCTGCACCTGTTCCAGCCCCTGTTATAGCAACAGGAATGCCTTTCTTCATAGGAACCTCTAATCTCCCAAGTTACAGAGGGGATCCTCATACCATTGACGCATTTAAAGAAAAGATATTGCGTACCATTGAACTTGTGTCACTTTCTCCCAATCAGCAGGTACAGCTTCTAATAGGACAACTTGATGGTCCTGCTGCAGAGGAAGTCCGTTCCTGGCCATCTACAGAAAAGACCAGTGTTGACCAGATTCTCAATCTTCTCAAGAAGGAATTTGAGGTCCAATCACCAACTGAGGTTCGTCTTAAATTTTATGACCGACGTCAGAAACCTGGAGAAACGCTCAGAGAATATGCCCTCGCCCTCCAGGCTGCATACAGATCTTTGTGCCAAGTAGATACCATTGACCCTGTTGCTGCCCAAAGCATGATCACTGATAGATTTATAGAAGGCGTTGATTCCAGGCTAATACAGAGCCAACTCCGCATGCTGGCAGCCCAGAACCCAACCATGTCCTTTCTAGACTTTAAGACTTTAGCCTTACGAGTAGTAGGAACTGACTCACCCTGTGCTAGTTATACTTCTGCCACTAATTCTCCAGACCTGGCTGGTGGAATTTCTACTGCATCCCTATTACCTCCTGTTTTACCTATGCAGGCCACTCAGACTGTCCAGTCAACCCCTGTTACTACACCTAATACCACTGATGTACTTGCCCAAGTTGTTGACTCTCTGTGTCAAGCCTTAAAGGAGATAAAGGTTCAGCCCTCATCCCGTGAGTCATCTTTAGCCAGGACATTGTCTCCAGAACCACGTCCTAATCACCCGAGACCTGATAGGCCCCCTCCTGAAAGGTCTCCACGACATGAACCTCCTTATTGTACTTACTGTGAACGTCCTGGGCATTACAAATACCAATGTTACCAGTTAAACGGGCCACTCCCGAGGCCAAGGGCCGCCCCTCGGGTAGTGAATCCAAGGGCCCAGAGGGACAATCGCAATGGATTTCAAAGTTCATCTCGAAATGCCCGTACATCACTGTTTGTATAGATGGTGTACCCTTAGAAGCCTTAGTGGACACTGGTTCACAAGTCACTACCATTGAGCGACAGACATTTGAAAAGTATTGGGACTCTGACATTCTAAATCCTGTGGGTAAAGCCAAGTTACGTTTAATAGCAAGTAATGGTCAACCTATTTCCCAGCTAGGCTACTGGGAACCCACCATTCGTATTTGTGATCGTCAGTTACCAGGTCAAGGTGTAATTGTTACTGAGGCTCAGGGAGATACAACAGCAGTAGTGTTAGGCATGAATGTGATTCGCCATGTTTTTACTGAATTGCTAGCTGCTTTGCATGCTTCCCTCCCTTCTGCATCTTCCCATTACAGACAAGCAGTTCAGCGGACCATTAAAGTGCTCTGTGCCCAGCAGAAGTTCGCCAATCGCAAAGGTGAAATTTGCCGCGTCCGTATCCAGGATGTGAGACCAGTAACCCTAACTCCAAACAGCGAAACACTAGTCTGGTGTCGAGCTCGTCCAGGGATAGATAATGCAGATTATGAAGCTCTTCTTGATCCCATCCAAATTGAAGGACAGCCACTGGTAAAAGCTGCCAGAAGTATCGTCACGGTCTCAAACGGTAGAGTACCGGTACGGCTAGTGAACCTCAGCGATGCACCTGTAGACTTGTACAAATTCAATTCAGTTGCTCAACTATATCACCTGGATCCAGAAGACATCCTGGATGAAGAAAATCTTGCGCACCAAAAGTCAATTAAAACCACCCCCAAAGGTAACCACAAACCAACTACCTTTTGGTGGAACGAACTCAATGTTGGAGATGCGAACACTCCTATTGAAGATATTAATGGTGTCATCAAAGTCGCTAAGCGACATAGTGAAGCCTTCAGCAAGCATCCACTGGACTTTGGGAAGACTAATTTGATTCAACACAAGATCAATACAGGTGATCATCCTCCTATCAAGGAAAGGCACCGTCCCATACCTCCTGCCAACTACCAGCAAGTAAAGAAACTGATTAAGGAGATGAAAAACACCAAAGTCATTCAAGAAAGTCAAAGTCCTTGGGCTGCACCCATCGTCTTAGTGAAGAAGAAGGATGGCAACATCAGATTCTGCGTTGACTACAGAAAACTGAATAATGTCACCCACAAAGATGCCTATCCTCTTCCCAGGATTGAAGAATCCATCACTGCTCTTGGCTCAGCTGCATACTTCTCCACTCTGGACCTAACCAGCGGTTACTGGCAAGTACCCATGGCTCCTGAGGATAGAGAGAAGACAGCTTTCACTACTCCAATGGGACTCTATGAGTTCAATGGCATGCCATTCGGATTGTGCAACGCCCCAGCAACATTCCAGAGACTTATGGAAAGATGTCTAGGCCACATTAATTTCCAGAGCGTCCTGCTGTATCTTGACGATGTCATTGTTTATTCTCGCACATATGAAGATCACTTAAATCATCTAGCCGAAGTGTTCCAAGTGCTCATTGAACATGGTCTGAAGATCAAGCCATCTAAATGTCACCTTCTAAAACCAAAGGTCAGTTACTTGGGTCATGTCGTCAGTGCTGAAGGAATACAGCCTGATCCAGAAAAGATTTCTGCTGTGAAAAATTGGGACCCCCCAAGAACTGTGAAGGAAGTCAGAAGTTTCCTAGGATTTGCGGGCTACTACCGCCGCTTTATACCTAACTTTGCCAAAGTAGCAGAACCACTCACCGAACTTCTACGTGGTTGTCCTAGAGAAAATTATAACCGAAGATTTCCTATTGATTGGTCTGAGAGACAAGAAACTGCATTCCAGACTTTGAAAGCCCTGCTGACCTCTCCTCCAATTCTAGCGTACCCTGACTACAGCCATCCTTTCCGTCTCTACACGGATGCCAGCTATCAAGGCTTAGGAGCTGTATTGTCACAAGTCCAAGACGACAAAGAGAGAGTCATCGCTTATGCCAGCCGAAGCTTGAGAGGTGCCGAGAAGAACGATAACAATTACAGTTCGTTCAAGTTAGAGCTACTAGCTCTTGTGTGGGCCGTTACCGAGAAGTTCAAAGATTACCTCGCAGCCACACCATTCACCGTTTACACGGACAACAACCCTCTCGCTCACCTTAATACTGCACGGCTAGGTGCACTTGAACAAAGATGGGCTTCCAGATTAGCAAATTATTGCTTTGATATCAAATACCGCAGTGGTAAAACCAACATCAATGCAGATGTATTATCCCGTTTGCCCATAGGAGAAAGACCTCCTGATGAAGAAGACATGTGGGAAGACGTTGAGATGCCTCCCTTCTATCAAAGGTTTGCTATGCAGAATGTTATTGCTGCTACCCAGACTGATAAAGGTCCTCCACAGAAACATGATTCACTTCAAGATCCATCTAGATGGCAAACTCTCCAGAATGAATCTCGAGTTTTAGGTGAGATCTATGATTTCTTAACTACCGGAAGAGCACCTGTCAGACTCAGAAGACAGTATCCAGATACTGAACTCAAGCGTCTATGGAGACAGCGAAAAAGGCTCTTCATTCAAAAGGGCCTCATCATACGTAATACCTTGGATCCTGTCTCAGGAGAGAGAATACACCAAATTCTCATTCCCAGAAGAGATGCAAAAATTGTGCTTGACGCTTATCATGACCAATCAGGACATTTTGGCGTACACAAAACGGAAGCTACCATACGCCAGCGCTTCTACTGGATTGGAATGCGAGCAGATATTGAAAACTGGTGCAGCGAATGCCCAGCTTGCAACCTGACTAAAGCCGGAAAGAAGGAGGCTAGAGCGCCATTGCATCCAATCAACTCTCACCGACCAAATGAGCTAGTTGCTCTGGATCATGTGAAACTGGCACCTACACGTTCAGGATATACTTATGCTCTCACTATGGTGGACCACTACTCTAAGTGGGTCGCAGTTGTTCCAGTGAAGGATATTACTGCTCGCACTACAGCTGCCGTCTTTTATCGTGAGTACGTGAGACATTATGGTTGCCCTGAAGCAGTCCTAACAGATCGTGGACCTGCCTTCGAATCACAACTCTTCCAAGAGCTTTGCCAATTCCATGAGTGTAAGAAGCTACGTACAACAGCTTATCATCCACAAGGGAATGGACTTTGTGAAAAAATAAACCAAGTGTTCATCAACATGCTGAGAACTGCATCAGTAACCAAACAAGCAGAATGGCCACAACTCCTAGATGAACTAGTGGAGATTTACAATAACACCATTCATTGTTCAACCGGCTACTCGCCATATTACCTTATGTTTGGTCGCCAAGGTCAACTCCCTA
This sequence comes from Engystomops pustulosus, assembly GCA_019512145.1. NCBI lineage: Eukaryota > Metazoa > Chordata > Amphibia > Anura > Leptodactylidae > Engystomops > Engystomops pustulosus. The sequence goes on along the minus strand of CM033649.1, from coordinate 2,984,736 downwards.
AGGATCGAGCTTTAGGAATTCAAGTACCTGATGTGATTAATCCCTTACCTAGGACCAACTGGGTCTCTGAACATCAACGTCGCATCCATGAAGCAAAAGAAATAGTTGATCACAGGATGAAGGAAGCTCATCGTAGGCAAGAAGAGTGTTATAACCTAAGAGCCAATGCCACACCACTACAAGTGGGAGATAAAGTATGGTTGCGGAAATACCATCGCTCAGACAAACTTGACTCACTCTGGGAACAAGAACCCTACACTGTCACAAGTATCCCATACCCTGATTCAGATGTCTACGAGGTCAAGAAGCCGGGAATGGCTCCTCAAACCGTTCACAGGAATCGCATGAGACTCTGCACTAAAGAAGACCTTATGGTTATGTCTTCTCCTCCACAACCAGTCATGCCGGTCTACACACCAACTCCTGTAACTGAGACACCACCAAGACAGCCCACTGTGGAAGAATCAATCAATAACTCTCCATTCATAATTCCAGGCTGTTATCAATGGGTACCAGTTCCTTTTCAAGCTCCTGTACAAGTTCCAGTTCAAGTTCCTGCTTCAATTGCTTCTCCTGTTCCTGTACCAGCATCAGAAGAACTACCTCATCACCAAATTCCAGATTCTGAGGAAAGTCAAGTGCTGAGGCGTTCAGAGCGAAGTACTAAAGGAACTCCTCCTGTCCGTTACAGAGAATAAAGAACTATATCCTTGACACGTATATATAATGTTTTGCTTGTATCCATATATTACTGTTTATTTAACTAGATAGTTAGCTAGTTTGCAACGGTTTAAGCCTCGAGTACCTGGTTAACTACCATGCATATTGTTTCTGGTTAACTTGCATATTAATACAGTCTATGGACTACTAAGGACTGTGTCTGTTCTCAAAAGTGCCTTTTACCAGAGCCTTCCCATGGACAATGCCTAATTGCTAAAAGAGACTCTACCTAAAGTGCACTATATCTACTGTTCATATTGTTTTGCGCATTTTCATTGTTATTTTCATGTGTAATTGCATTGCTCTATGATATATTTTCCAGATCATTCTAACTTTACATTGTCATTGTATTTCAGGTACTACCCCACCTAAACATGTGCATTTCCTCCTCATATAGACGCCGAGGACGGCTTATTTTCAGTGAGGGTGTTTGCAGTGACCTGGACATGCCCAGTATACATCTGGCAGTCTGTCACTA
>CM033649.1:2958565-2976500 GCA_019512145.1 Engystomops pustulosus | reverse complement strand
ACTGGGGCAGGGTCTGGCAGGCTATATACACTGGGGCAGGGTCTGGCTGGCTATATACACTGGGGCAGGGGCTGGCTGGCTATATACACTGGGGCAGGGGCTGGCTGGCTATATACTGGGGAGGCTGTGACCAATGCATTTCCCACCCTCGGCTTATACTCGAGTCAATAGGTTTTCCCAGTATTTTGTGGTAAAATTAGGGGCCTCGGCTTATACTCGGGTCGGCTTATACTCGAGTATATACGGTAACTATTTCAAGAGTTTCCTGTCCCATAATCAATGTTACATATGTATGACCTAGCTGATTTTACCATTTATATTTTGTTATTTGCAGCATTTTTTTGCAGGATACATAACTCCTAAAACTTTCAGTTTAGGTCAAATCATTGCCTGATATGTTGCTGATGGTAGCCCTTGCAGCAGGGTATATGTTTCTGCTGCACTTTACGCCAGCTCCACTCTGGAGCACCCACAAGCTGCAACCTACACCCCAATTCAACACATCCCGGTTGATGACACAATATTATATCATAGTGCTTGTTGAGAAGTTAACCAAAGTTATTCTCTTTGCTTTGTTAAGACCTATGAAGAAAGTAGGTGGGAGGAGCTGAGCTGAGTCCCACCCTCGCGGAGCTGGGACCATCTAGGTACAGGAAATACTGTAACAAATCTGATACAAAGTTTTGCTAAAATTCTAGACATATCATGTAGTACAGTGATGGTGTCATATCAAGGCACAGTCTCCTATCAGCTGTTATTAAAGACCACCGCCACATATAATTAATGCCCCCCTAACCCTGCTGGAAAGCAGCTGAGGAGGGCCGATATTTCCATGCGGTGAAGTGCAGTAATTTGCAGTGAGTGGAGTGACAGACACTTGCCGGAGCTCCTGAAGTGTCGGATCACAGTGCCCCGCTGTGCTCCTTCCTTGCACAATGCCGAACAAAACCACCGAGAAACCTGTCAAATGCGATGATCAAATGAGAGAACAATGTGATGGAAGCCGAGCGCAGGGTGGTGGCAACAAGCTCATTTTACAGAAGAGAGAAACAAACAGGGTGAGATGATGTGCGGGAGATAGCACAACTCAAAGAGGAGCGCAGATAAAACACACAACGGGGGTCATTTATCAACTGCCAGGAATGTTCTGGAAAATCGTATGTTCCGCCGTGCACATCCACCACTTAGTGTTCCAGACACATACGCTCTGCCTTATAATATTACTGGGAGATTACCGTCACCAGCCTCAATCACAGGCAGACGCTCCACTGCTAAAAATATTCCAGAGGAAACTCAGCCATGATGGGTGCTCTAGGCAGTCAGTAGGGTGCTGGGGATACACTGCCTGACAACCTGTCTTTAAAGGGATGTTGTCAAGGAGTACCTTCCAGGCTCCACTTATATTACAATTCCTAGACATTGGCTGCAGAGAGCACAGCAGTGTGAGGACACCCCCATTGCACTTGGAGACTCTACAATTAAGTCCATATATCACAGTCCTGCTGCTACTAAAAATATATACAGCTGTATAATTACACATCTCTTCAGGGACAATAACTATCATTGGCTGCAGAGAGCACAGCAGTGTGAGGACACCCCCATTGCACTTGGACACTCTACAATGCAGTCCATATATCACAATCCTGCTGCTACTAACAATATACACAGATGTATAATTACACATCTCTCCAGGGACAAACTAACTAACTTTGGCTGCAGAGAGCACAGCAGTGTGAGGACACCCCCATTGCACTTGGAGACTCTACAATTAAGCTCATGTATCACAGTCCTGCTGCTACTAGCGATATACACACAGATATGATTACACATCTCTCCAGGGATGATATCTAATTCAGAGAGCACAGAGAACAGCAGTGTGAGGACAAACCTCAAAGTCCATATATCACAGTCCTGCTGCTGCTAACAATATACACAAAGATATGATTAGACATCCATCCAGGGGTAATACCTAACACTGGCTTCAGAAAACTGCAGTTTGAGGACGCACCCCCAGTGCATTTGTAAAAGCTACAATCCTGATATATAATTCCATATATCACAGTCCTGCTGCTACTAACAACAAAGACAAAGTTCTGATTAGACATCTCTGCAGGGACATTACCTACCTGATCCTCATTAAGCAGTCAGTTTTCTGCAGGAATTTATGTAACTTTCCCACTGATCTTAACACTGTAACAATGTATCAGTGAATACAATGTAACTGGGGCAATGAGCTCAGGATATCTTACATTATGGCCAATGGAGCAGCTCAGATCCGGCCTGATACGTACATATCACACATGGCACCGGTGTTGTAACTGTTCGTGGCGGAAAATGCTTCCATGATGTCACAGGTAGCAGTAAAGCTATAGTGATGAGCAGCACAACCGTCTGCACATTGTCGGGTTTTGGGTGCATCAACCCCCTTTAACTGGGTCTCCTGATTACCACGTGTGGCACTGCAGAAGTCGCTCCAGTCCTGGCAGTGATGGTGGGAGACGCTCAGGGACGCACAATGTTCTGGACGCACAGGAACGCCCTGGTTTTGCTCCATTTTAAGGTTTGTTTGTATCGGTTATTGATTCCTGTAAATGGGCGAGTGGGACGTTCCTCTGAAATATTAATATGATATTGATGAGCGGGGGCTCGGGTAATGACAGGACTCCAATAAGTAAGAGCTATTCCAGGAGGATGCACTTACAGATGGAGCAGGAGCTGCATTATCCTGCCCTCAGTTATAGAAATCATTATTCTTACCATAGAAAGTTATTTATAGGTAAATATTAGGATTGACAAATATGCTCCATATAATCCAGGAATATTAGAGGCAGAGTAATAGAGCATTTCTGTGTCCACCTTAGTTCTTGTGTTGGGTGGATGCACATGCTCAGTTTTGCTTTGTTCTCTGCTTCTTCTGTAATGAAAGCGATTCCTGGAGATGGCGTAGCCACATCCTGAGGACATGCTCAGCTTTGGTCACCTTATTTCAGCCTCTTATTTGCTCAATGTCCTCTCCGGTTGTCAGCTACAGACGGGTCAGCTATCAGGAATCCCTTGCATACATGAAGGAGCAGATAAAGGGGCATGACTGAGCATGTGCGTCCATCCTGGCACAAGCACTACCATGGACAGGACCATCTATCCGCTTCTCCTGGACACATTTTGATAATCTCAGAAACCTCTTTATGAGCTATAGTATCAAAGGCACTGGGCTGCTTCTTAATACATCCAGTAAATAGCAGGAGATCAGATTATCCACGCTCTCCCCACTTCACGGAAAGCTACAAGACTTACGTGCAATGTAATGTCTACCACATTTGAGGACAACTCAGGGATTTACAAGTCATTTATAGGTAAAATTGTGATTGCACTTGAGATACTTGTACGTATGATACCGAGGAACAGACCTTTACCCTCCGCTGACGAGGCCTGAAGTGCGCCATTAATGTGTAAGTGCATCTTTCCTGTTCCTGGATGCTGCGTTCATGTTTGGGGAGCGCTGCCTCCAATTCCATGTAGACCGGCGGCTGGTAACACACACAGAACTTCTACCATGAGTAAAGTCTCTTCTCTGCCTCGAGAGATGTATAAACAGGTTCAGTCCTGACTAGTAAAGTGTCCTCTGGGTAACAGATCGGAATCAGGAACAGTCTGCCCTACAGATCTGCAATACTGTGCTGGATCATTGAGAAGTTCACTCATCAGGATTTAACCAAAGATCAATGAGCACGGAGCATGGAGACCATCCACAATATTACAGAGATGCCAATCAGACACTTTAGTCCTCATCCTCCGAATTTACTGTTCATCCTCAGTATTCCCCAATGGCCTGAATTTTCTTGGTCTTGTAGAATTTTACCGTGAGGAAAGAAGAATCGAGATCAGGTACAGCGGTCCAAAACAGGTTCCCACTCCTGTGTCCAAGGCAAGAAGCATGCCAGCCTGCCCAATGCCAGGCGACAACTCAGCTCTCAATCTACGGAGGGGGAACTAATCCAATCTTACTGGGGTATTTGCCTGTGTTGAGGTTCATCCTAGTGACAATGTTTCTTGATTCCTTGACTTCTGAATTGTTTGCCTTATTATGTGTAACCAGACCTCCCTATACTGACTACAGGATGGAGCCAACTTTGGACCTTATGGTTGTTTTCTGTTGTGGGCTTGGACCTGCTCTGACACTTCTTTACCCAAGACTTTTACCAGCTATCCAGGGGCCAAGGTTAGAGTTAGCAGATATCTTGGGCTCCATCAGTTTATCCAGAATCAAATAACCAGCGGCTCCTACACTGTGGTCCTAACTTGATACCACGAATCTTCATACATTGTCTGCCAACTGGTCAAAAAAACTCTTGACCAAAGCTCAAAGCTCAGGAAGCCTCACAACAGCTCCACATCATTGGGGCACATTTACTTACCCTTTCAGAGGACTTCACAGAAAGTGCATTGTCCCATGATAATGCCCTGTGCGGGGAGTCACTAAGATTGTGCGTCCAATATCCTGCATGTGTCGCTTCCCCGCTCAGATCCGCCAGAGTTCACCTTCTTCTTCCTGGTGCATGTAAGATCTTTGTCTGGCAACACAATTTGAAAGTTAAATCCTGCGCTCAATCCGAATCAGTCAGATTGTCCGACTGCCTGCCCTCCCTATTTCTGTCGCATGAAAGCAGCACAGCTGCGCCATAAAATGATCGCATGCAACACAATCCTCTGCTAAATACCTGTCACAGCCGCACAAAACCCGAAAACGTCGGGAAGTCCAACAAAGGTGCATCCACAGACTCTTAGTAAATAAGCCCCATTATCTTTATCAGGCAGATGTGCACATACCTTTCTCCCACCTGTTACACCTATCTAGAAGGTTCAGCTTCTCGCTCGATTACGTATTTTCTCCTGTCTGTAAGACTCCATCACACTTTAGCTCTTGAGCTTCCCCAGTCTCTTGCTCTCTTGGATTCATCTTGAATTTTGATAGCAGAAAAATACTTTCACATCTTGGACACGAGTGCAAGAAAACGATAACATTTCCTGCCAAGGAGGATTAAAATCTCAAGTTCTGTGAGAAAAATTAAAGCTTGGCAAGTGTCGAGGAAGACCAAGGAATTATCAAATGGGGGAAAGTACAGAAATCCCATAGAAATGTCCTGAAAACTGTGCGTATTAGAGAAGATATCAGGAAAGTAAAGCAAACAGTGCCGCAGACCTGTAACATGTGGGGGCTTATTTACTAAGGGTTGCGGACACATGCAGGATATCGGGCGCACAATCTTGGTGAATTGTGCCGGACTTCATCCTCATTGGACACTCCGGATAGAGGATCGCTACAGGCCCGGGTAAGTAAATGTGCCCCATTGTGTCGCAAGCCCAAGCACTTGCATGCACCAGGAAGAAGAAGGTGAACTCCATCGGACCTGAGCGGGGAAGTGACACATGCAGAATATCGGGCGCACGATCTTAGTGACTCCCCGCACAGCGCATTATACACGGACAATGCACTTACATGCACCAGGAAGAAGAAGGTGAACTCCGGGGACCTGAGCGGGGAAGTTGTAGGGGAATAAGTTGCGACAATTTAGGCGCAAAATCAAAAAGGCTTACCATGCAGCGCGCCAGTCACTTACCATGCAGCGCGCCAGTCACTTACCATGCAGTGCGCCAGTCACTTACAGCGCGCCAGTCACTTACCATGCAGTGCGCCAGTCACTTACCAGCGTGTGCCAGTCACTTACCAGCGTGTGCCAGTCACTTACCAGCATGTGCCAGCAGTAGCAGGGCACAGAGCAGGAGGACACATCCTTCCATATCCTCGCCCCAGATCAGACCAGAATAAGAGACCTGGTCAGACACCTGCAGGAGGTGACGCTGCACTGAGGAATATTTCCTGTTTTCTCCGAGAAGTGATATAGGAGGAGGCGGGAGGGTGGATGACATGTGCTGACATATATATATATAATACTGCACTAAGCATACACACAATACTGCCCTATACTGTCATACAACTGCCCATAAACTCTACGGGGGGCATTAATCACACTGGGGCTCATTTACTAAGGGCTACGCCGCACTTCTGTCGGACTGTGCGCGTTCTTCATTGCTAAAATGGCTGGTACAGGTATATGATAAGTGTCTGTGCTGGGATTTTGGCGCTGGCTGCCCTCCTGTGGCGCAGTGCTCTGCTTCCATGTGACACCGATTAGTGGGTGTGCCAGCGGACGATCCGACTGATTCGGACCGAGCTCCATATTTATCTTTCAAATAGTGTTCTACGCCCTATGTTACAGATGAATCACAAAAAAGCTGGTGAGGTCCGGGGACCTGAGCGGGGAAGCGACACATGCAGGATATCGGGTGCACGATCTTAGTGACTCCCCGCACAGCGCATTATACACGGACAATGCACTTACATGCACCAGGAAGAAGAAGGTGAACTCCAGGGACCTGAGCGGGGAAGCGTCACATGCAGGATATCGGGCGCACGATCTTAGTGAATCATGGCACAGCGCATTATACACGGACAATGCACTTACATGCACCAGGAAGAAGAAGGTGAACTCCGGGGACCTGAGCGGGGAAACGACACATGCAGAATATCGGGTGCACGATCTTAGTGACTCCCCGCACAGTGCATTATACACGGACAATGCACTTACATGCACCAGGAAGAAGAAGGTGAACTCCGGGGACCTGAGCGGGGAAGCGACACATGCAGGATATCGGGCGCACGATCTTAGTGACTCCCCGCACAGCGCATTATACACAGACAATGCACTTACATGCACCAGGAAGAAGAAGGTGAACTCCAGGGACCTGAGCAGGGAAGCGACACATGCAGGATATTGGGTGCACCATCTTAGTGACTCCCCGCACAGCACATTATACACGGACATAACAATGTGCACTTACATTCAACCAGAATAAGGTGAAATCCTGCGTCCCTTAGCGGGAATCGCACGCAGTTCGTGCGCATATCTTAGGTGACTCCGTACAGGTGCATTATTCCAACTTACATGCCTTTACATGCCACCGGAAGAAGAAGTGGAGCTCCGGGGACCTGAGCGGGAAGCGACACATCGGATTCGTGTGCACATCTTATTTGAAATCCCCGCACACGCATTATACAATCACGGGCCATGCACTTACATGCACCAGGAATAAGATGGTGAGAAACTCCGGGACCTGAGCGGGGAAAGTGACACTGCATGGATAGTTCGTGCACAGGAATCTTATACGTTCCTCCCCGCACACATCAGCCATTACACACACACGGACAATCACTTACAATTCACCAGGAAGAAAAGGTGAACTCCGGGGACCTGAACGGGGAAGTTCGACACATCGCTCAGTCGTTACGAGGACGTTTAAAGTGACTCCCGCACCAGACGCATTTACACGGTCAAATGCACGTACATGCACCGGAAGAAGAAGGGTTGAACTCCGGGGGACCGAGCGGGGAAGCGCACATGCAGGATATAGGGCAGGGATCCTAGTTGACTCCCCGCACAGACGCATTAACGGGTGACAATGCACCTTACATGCACCAGGAAAGAAAGAAGGTGACTCCGGGTTGGGACCTGAGCGGGGAAAGGGACACATGCAGGATATCGGGTGCGGCGGAACCTCTTACGGACTCCGGCCTCAAGCACATTATAGCACAGAGCAATGCTTACAGTGCACCCGGAAAGAAAAAGGTGTAACTGCGGGACCTAGCGGGGTGGAAAGCGACACCGGCTCAGTGATTTCGGTGGGCAAGATCTTATGACTCTCCCTCACAGCGCATTATACACACGGACAATTGCACTACATCACAGTAAGAAGAAGGTGAACTCCGTGGACTGCTCGGTGGAAGCGACACATGAGATATTCGGTGCGCCATCTTAGTGACTCCCCGATCAGCCATTATACACAGGGCAATGCACTTTACATGCACCAGGAAGAAGAAGGTGAAACTCGGGGGGTACCTGGAGTGGGGGAAGCGACACATGGCATGATATCGGGTGGCCGCACGATCTTAGTGACTCCCCGTCACAGCGCATTATACACGACAATCGCACTTACAATGGACCATGAAGAATAAGGTGACCTCCGGGACCTGAGCGGGGAAGCGAAACTTGCAGATCTCGTTCGCAATCTTAGTGACTCCCCGACAGCGCATTATACATGGACATGCGCTACATGGCACCAGATAAGAATGTGAACTCCGGGAACCTGAGCGGTACGATACAATGCAGGATCCGGGCGCAGGTCTTAGTGATTTGCCGCAAGACGTCATCATCATCGGTCATCGCATCCTTCCACGGGATCGCACAGGGACCTGGTAAGTCCATTCTGCCCATTATTTCCCACCTCATCCGTTCATGAGGCTACTCACTTTCCAATAACTGTTGTTTGTCTTCATGTTTGTAGAGTATTTTCCAGAGAAGTTATGATTAGCTCCTTAAGATTCCGTGTGTTCTGTCTTCCCAGATGAAAAAAAAAAAAAAAAGCGTCGTCCCCTGTATCAGTCACGCTCTACATCATTTTTTTCCTGCAGTTAAAATTTGAAAGGTCTCATATTATACAAACCATTACAAACTAATGAAATAACAATTTACCACTATGTATTATGAAGAGAAAGCCTCAATTACGGAACGCCCGATCCCTCGATGTCCTTTCTACCATATGGCCCTGTAGGTACGAACATAGATCACCTGCTCATATTAACAGACCCTACAACTGCGCATTGCTGAACGTTTGGGTTTAATTACGTAAAAATACTTCAAAAGTCGAAAATAGAATTCATAACATATTCTATATTCCCTGAAAGAACCTTCTTTCTCCGCTCATCTCCTGCCTATTTATCCATTGCACAATGATCTCGTCTACTAAAAGAATTTGGGACCAAATTATTTAACTGAAAACCGAGGACAAAGGAGAAGAAGAAGAAAACGTCTATTCAAAGGTAAAATCCTTTAAAGTTGGTGAAGGCCGCAGCTCATTACCTACGGAGGGCAGTTTGTAGAGAAACTAAGCTAAGGGTTTAAGTTTGGTTCCCCCCACCCCCCCCCCCCCCCCCCTTCCAGTGTCCTTTTGAAACCAAAACATACCCACCGACTACCTCCCATTGAGAGTTCTGTGTACCGTAGTATACTCGAGTCTTAAGCCGAGGCCCCCTAATGTTACCACAAAAAAACTGTGGAAACCTATTGACTCGCGTCTAAGGCCGAGGGTGGGGAAAGGGCTGGTCACAGACCTCCCTCCCCCTAGCTATATCCTAGCCACCCCTCGCCCCAGCTCTATATAGCCGGAACGGACGGTCCCCGTGTATAGGCCCCCCCATCTGCAACAACAAGAATTTGCTTCGGGCTGATGTTGAATCATGTGACGTCGCAGCGGACCTTCTGCGGCTGCTGGATTGAATCGCACAGAGATCTACATTGCACCGGAAAGGTGAACTTGATATGTTTAGTGTTTTGACTCGAGTAGAAGCAGACGTTTGGGTTTTTTAGCACTTTTTGTGCTGACGAACTAGCTTATACTTGAGTATATCTCCTCTCCGAGGCCTACAGAATAGCTAGAGCTACAGCTGTGCCCCTGCTTCGAGATGTTCTTTGGTATCTTGCTGGTGGCCCATAATTCCATACCTTGTAGTTGTAACTTTTCAAAGTTTTGGAGGGAACTTATGAAGACTTCTTCTTCGCCACAAGGTATCAGCAAGAGTTTAGAAGTTCATATACAATAGATCCAAGGGCCCTTACCCCAGAGTACTAGTATCTACAGTCCCGATCAGTAAAATATCAAACTTTACAACCTATCCGGCTACCTCTGCGTTCCCACTCGTTCCACGCAGTCAGACATGCACTGCACTGCCGCACCAGACACTAACATCCTGTGCACTCCTCTGTCTACTGGACAATCAGCACTATTGTTCCCCGTCACTCTGCCAATTAAGAAACCAGCAATTGTGCTGGGGATCGGGGTCTCCTCCGGGCTGCACATATAGTGGTGGCCCACACGAACAACTTCCATATAGTGGTGGGGGCCCTGGGCCAGCGCGCCCGTAAGCCTCCCTCGTCATCCTGCACTGCGGTATACCATATACAACATTGGAAGCCTGGAACGGCAGATTCTTAAGGTACGTGACTCCTCCCCAATGACTGCTCAGGCCATCAATTCCAGTAACACCCCCCCCCCCCGACCCCATACAGGATGAGGCCTGTTGCAGCTTATTCCTACTAAATCTTTTAGTTTTGGCCCCCAGTTCCATTAACTTGATTAAGTTATCCACAATTGACCAACATCCCAGACCCCTAACGGCGTCCTTGTCTATAAACCTAACCGTTACCCCCAACCTATCATGGCTGTAATCAGTGGTTAATCCGTCTACTCTACATTCTCTGGTAAGATTTTCAAGCAGTTTCTTGTTCTTTTCTGCGCGAGGAACTCTGTCCTGGACATTGGATCTGAGGGAAGATGGTATGCATCTGTTACAAGTGTAAACAATAATAAATCCCCAGAAGGGAATAACGCGGGCGACAGAGGAAACAGATAATAACTCTGATTATTTACTTGCTTTGCAGCTGTAATTAGCGCAAAACCAGAGCGTAGACACGTAATATTGTTGGAGATACTCCGCTCTAACGTGCGCTGGCTCTTTGTATTTAGACTTTATCATAAGGCTTTCCTGTACAAATTTTAGTTCCCAGGTGTCAACGAAGGTTTTATTACCGAGACGCTACACGTGAACAACCGTACTCCAAGGGACATTCATAAACTGCTATAAGGCACGGGAGGAATGTCGGTTCTGCGCGGTGTCCTGTGACATCCTCGCTCACCGGTCAGGGAGCTGGGGCCTGTAGACTAGCTGTATCTTGTAGATACTTTTGGTTCAGAATGCTTCTGCTGCTCCAATACATTGCCTTTCGAATTGAATGTTCGTTGCCTCCTCTTGCCCATGTGGTTGCTTGGATGGTCCTTATCCTTGTTCACGGGTGACCCCACATCCATGTCCCCCGTGATCCACGCTGTTTGCCTTGCTGCCTCTGCCCGCGCCCCCCGTTCTGTACTTACATTCTCCCGGTCCCTGGCTCCGATCCCTTGTACTCCTGGCTCCGGCTCTTCTGGTGGCGCTCCTCAGCTGTTGACGAGCTCGCCGCGCGCCCCCGCCCTCACAGGCGCAGACGCAGACTCCAACGAATTTAAAGGATCCCTCCTTATTGGAGCTGGCATCCCAGCTCTGCTTATATAGCCTGGCGACTCCCCCGCATCCCTTCGATTCTTCAGGTCACTGCTTACTGAAGGAGAAAGCCTTCCCTGAGCGTTTCCAGACCCTCTGAGTTTTTCCTGAGAGCTCTCCAACCGCCCCGTGTTTTCCCTGTGTGTTCCCCCACTGTGTACTTCCCTGTGGCGTTCGTCCCCTAATCCTGTGGCAGTTCCCACGTAATCCCTGTGGTGGTCTGGTTATCCTGCGTGGTCCTTCCCGGGGTCCTGCCAGCCGTCTATCCGAGGTCCTGCCAGCCCATTCCAACCAGGTCCCTGCCAGCCCTCCATCCGAGGTTCCTTCCATCCCAGTTCTGTCTGCCAACTCCGTGGGGTCCCGCCTGCCCTGCCTTTGGGTGCCACCCCTTCAAGCGGGACGTGCCACTCCGTGGAGCGACCTGTCGGCTCCCGGCCGCAAATCAAAGCAGTCCGCTTTTGCGCCGGCCTTCTGTGAAGACAAGGAGTTCACTTAGGACTCCGCTCCCCGGGGGGTTGCGGTTTCGTTTGGCAATCGATATCCCTCCTCTCGTGTGTGGTCCAGGGAGTCTATGCCTGCTTACTCTTAGTCCCAAGGTGACTGGCCTTTCCCCAGTAGAGCCTGTGACAATCCTATCACTGATCTGTTACTGGAAAAGAAACAGACGGCTGTCCCCGATCCTTCCAAATGGACCATATTTACTCCTTGGGGAACTCTTGGGTCCAGGACGATTGTGGGAATAACACTTTATCCACGTGTTTTATTAGGTTTTTAATAGAACCAGAAAACTGTTGTACAAAAAAAACATTCTCTTTATTTTCGCTATTCTAATATCATAAGTTTTTTCATATTCGGTGGTGTAGATTGTGTAAGTGTTGTTTTTTTTTGGGGGAAATGATGGTGTTTCATTGCTTCTCTGATTTTGGGGACTCTGGGACCTTTTGATAAAATTGTTTTGCAAATGGGCAAAAAATGGCGTTATGACATTTGTGGTGGCTATCTCTTCCTTTACGGCGTCGTTCACTGCTGGAAATAACTCGTTTTGTTTTGTTGACGTTTGTTTCTTATTTTTGCTTTATTGTAGGAAGGAAACAGGTCCGTTGGTCGTTAATGCATGAGGATTTCTGGGACTGATAATTTTATAGTATTCTTATTTTGTGTCATCTCTAATGGAAATGAAAAAAATCTATTGGTTCCTCTCGGTGACATGGGGGTGAGACTTAACCCTTTAGCGCTTTTAGGATGTATGCACTCACACTGCATCACGGTCTTACTAATAGTGCTTCTCAAACTGGTTGATATGTCGACCGTGCATTATGCAGTAACCACCCACCTCTGACAACCCTCGAACATCTTGGATTTATATTTTTGTTGCTCCTGGTGATTCGTCATCGGGACACATACTTCTCTACGAGGAGCTTATGGTGGTGATTTTTCTCTTTTGTTATTTTTTAGCAATTCCCCGATTTTTTACCTTTTATTTTCCTCTACTTTTAGACCAACAAGGGTCACTATAGTATTGCAGTATATAAGGATTTACTCATGGTCTGTAACTGTTTATGATCCCCTGCCCATTGAATGTACGGACACCAGCTGCCATCGTAAACAGATGTTGCTCCCAATGATAATCTTGGGAGGTCACAATCTTAAGCTACTAGATGGCAGACGGCGCCCAGCACCCGGATTCACCGGTGTAGGTTGGTGGGGTGGTTTCGTTGCTGCATAAAACCGCGACACTCCCACATACTCCCCCATTTTTTTGGCGAGTGCTGAATCCGGGGCATCCCTAGTCCATCATCCTTAACAACCAGTATTACCTGACTCCCAAAGCGAAAGGTTAACTCTACTCCCCCATCGTACTGAGGAACAATTTTTCTCCTTCTTCTTGAAAGAAGGGAAGCATATGAATACATACAGTCCCCCCCGACATTCCCTACAGTCCCTGACCCCCATACAGTCCCCGACCTCCATACAGGTCCCCCCCGACACTCTACAGCCCCCTGACACTTCCGACAGTCCTGACAGCCCAATACAGTCCTGACACTCCATACAGTCCCCCGACACTCCATTACAGTCCCCGACACTCCCCCAAAAAAAAAATAAAACAGTTCCCCTGACACTCCATACAGCCCCCTACCTCCGATACATCCCTGACACGCCAGACAGTCCCTGACAAACTCCATACAGTCCCTGACACTCCATACATCCCTGACACTCCAGACGATCCTCGACATCCAGACATCCCTGACACTCCATACATCTCCGGCGGCTGCCAATGCCTATTTTTAAAAATTTTTGACCTATTTAGCCTTCCACATTGCTGAGTTTATGATTTATCTGACAGAAGGATCCATCCGGCAGACGGACCGCTGGGGTCATCTATGAGAACCAATTAACGGCCGACAGCGCCGTCCTCCCCTGTCCTCCTATAAATCAGACCATTGAAAGTTTCTGCTGAGGTCACGGCGGTCACCCTGGCAAGCAGCGTTGTCCTAGCAACTCCTGGACTGGCCAGCGATTGTCCCTATAACCTCCTGACCGGCAGCGGATTGTCCTCAGCAACAACCCTGGATTGGCGCGATTGTCCTATACACTACACTCCTGACTGGCCTCGACTGTCCCATAACTCTGGATTGGCAGCGATTGTCCTATAACTCCTGATTGGCACGATTTGATCCTATGCTCCTGACTCGGGCGCGACTGTTCGCTATAACTCCTGGATTGGCAGCGATTGTCCCTATAACTCCTTGACTGGTAGGCAGCGATTGCCCTGTAACTGACCTCCTTGGTACTGGCAGCGATTGTCCTACAACGCAACTCCTGGGATTGTGCAGCCAATTGTCCTGACTACACTAATCCCGGACGTGGTCAGCGTTGTCCTACCACTCTGTTGGCATACGGATTGTTTCCTTATATCTGGATTTGGCAGCGCTTGTCCTATAACTCCCTTGGAACTGGCCTACGCGATTGATCTCATAACCCTGGACTGGCATCGCTTGTCCTCACCTCGATCTTCCTGGAACTTTTGGCCAGCACCTGTTGTCCTATACCTTCCGGATCTGGCCTAGCCGATTGTCCTCACACACTCTGGACTACAAACCCGATTCGGGATTTATTTGCCACATTGGCCTTCGGATAGGGAAAACAAATCGGCTGACCTCTATACAAGGTCAAAACCATTTAACAATAGGATTTTTTGGCCAGGAAATAGAAATGCGTGACCCCTCTTGGCATCCTCTCGTAGAGAAGGGGCCAGTTCTTCTGATTATTGATTTGTAATCCACCTTCTCAGAAAATCCAATTGCGCATTCCCCCGGCCAGTCTCTTTTGTGGTCAATCCTTCTAGAGGTGGAAATTCTTTCTTTGTCTGCTTGATCTCTGTCATTTTCTTTTTCTACACATCTATTGGATCTTCGCATCAACACTTGTCTATAAAGAATGGGACAACTATCCGGATATTTTGTTACCTATATTCCTTCGGATCGTGCCACTACGGGAGCAGCGATTGTGAAAGCCCGGAGGCACTCCCTGATCGCGACTTTTTGGATTCCTTGTGAATGCATGGCCTGTTATCTGCTTGGTGTTATACACTATCCTGTGGCGACTTAACTAAATCCCATCACCCCTCCACCCTGAAACCAGGGACACATTACCTCATAGATCCGTTCTCCGCACCCGTGGACTTTTTTATTTTATCCACCCTTCCTTCCTTCTAAAATGCAACTTTTAAAATTATCTAATGAGCCAGAGGGTTTTGGTGTCTGCTTATACCTTAATCCTATTCACTCTTACTCCCCTTCTGTGCTGGT
This sequence comes from Engystomops pustulosus, assembly GCA_019512145.1. Classification (NCBI taxonomy): domain Eukaryota; kingdom Metazoa; phylum Chordata; class Amphibia; order Anura; family Leptodactylidae; genus Engystomops; species Engystomops pustulosus. Next base: position 2,961,482 of record CM033649.1, on the reverse strand, counting down.
ATGCTTCGCATGGCGTTACACGTTCAGAGCACCTCCCGCCCCTTCCCTTCCCACTGTGTGAGATTACATCAGAGCAGCAGGCGACGGTGGTACGTGCTCGAGCTGCCAGGGTAGTAGGAGACAGTGGAACAGCCTGTGAAGCGACGCCAAGTAGGGTTCTTGTATTGACTCGTCAAAGCCCTTTGAGCTCATTAGCAGAATAATAATAAATGTTGATATTAGAAGGAAGGAGGCGGTAGGATACACACATAGAGAAGTTTACCACAGTCCTGGTGCTGGATCTCGGGCAGTAATGTCCGCTGGTATCCCGGCAATGGATTTTGCGTGGCGTGGTTTTTTATGCCGTTGGCTGCCCCTTGGAAAGGTTATAAATTATCTACTCTCAACAGACGCATACCCAGTGTACTTAGTGTTATCTATATAAGGTCAATGTACAGGGAGGGTATTAGATAAAGCGTGACCATCATCAGATTGTCAAGTAGTCGATTGTAATTGTATAATGATGGGTCAGGGGTATTATATTTTAAGAGAGGGTCAATGTACAGGTGAAGGGGGGGAGGGAGTTAAGCTTGGACATCAGCATTGTCAGTTTAGTGATGGTAATGATGGGTCAGTGTTTATCTATATAGAGGTCATGTACAGGGGGAGGGGGGGAGGGGATAAGCTGTGGGGATAAGCGTTGTGACATTTCATTATGGTCAGTAGGGATTGTAATGGGTTGGGTCATGTGCAGGTTTATCTATTATAGGAGGTTCATTTGTACGAGGAGGGAGGAGGAGATAAGCTGGGACACTCATCTATGTGTCAGTAGTGATGTAAATGATGTGGTCAGTGTTACTATATAGGAGGTCATTGTCAGAAGGGGGGTGAGGGAGGATTGATAGCTGTGCCATTCATCTATTGCTCAGTAGTGATGTAATGATGGTCAGGTGTTATCTATTATGAGTCATTGTACAGCGAGGAGGAGGCGATAAGCTTGTTTGACAATCATCATTGTCAGTTATGATTGTAGATGGGTCAGTGAGTGTTATCTATATACGAGGTCATTGTACAGGGAGGGGGGAAGGGAATAAGCTTGTGACTCATCCATGGTCATTAGTGATGTGTAAATGATCGCGGTTCAGTGTTATCTATATAGAGTTCGATTGGCCACAGGGAGGGGGGAGTGAGCGCATAAGCTTGTGACAACTCTCCATCCTGTTTCGTAATCGGGTTCATATTGACATGGAGGTCAGTGTATATCTGTTATAGGAGGTCATTTTGTAGCAGGGAGTCCGAGGGGAGAGGAACTAAGCTGTGACATCATCATTGGTCAAGTATGATGTAAGAGTGGTCAAGTGCTTTATTTTATAGAGGTCAATTGTACAGGGATGGGCGGGGGAAGATAAGCTGTGACAGTCCATACTATTCAGTCAGAGTAGTGAGGTAATGAGGCAAGTGTTCGAGTTTGTTATCTATGCTATGGCAGGGTCCATTGTACTATTCAGGAGGGGAGGAGATAAGCTGTGCAAAGTGACACTCTTCCATTGTCATATGATGTAAATAGGGGTTCCGTGTTCTTCTATATAGGCGTGTACATTTTGTGTACAGGGAGGGAGGGAGGGAAGATAAGCTGTGAACAATCATCTATTGTCAGTAGTGATTTGTATAATGATGGGTTCACAGTGTTATCTATATAGGAGGTCATTGTAACAGGGGGGGGGGCGGGGGAATTTAAAAATATTGATTTTTATATAAATTCAGGGAAAGGGGGGTGGATTTTTAAAAACTTTTAGAGTTTGACATTTTGAAAAAAAAAATTATATTTTTTTCTTTTACTATTTCTTAGACCAGCTGGAGTACTTTAATCACTGGGGGGGGGGGGGGGCTTGTTCGTTCCTCTAATTTACTGCAATTCTACTGTTAATTGCATGTGGTGGATTAACTTATGATTTATTGCTGGAGTCATATACAAACTCATGTCTCATACATCATGGCGTCACAGAGCGATGATCACAGCCAAAATGGCAGTGTCCATATAAAGGGTTAACACCCACGATCAGTCCCAGCAACGATTGAATATTTTGGTGCTGGGTGTTTGTTGCAATATGCGGCAAACCCCTGGTCTATATGGAGAGGGCTGAGCTCAAAAGCCCTTTGCATAGTCCTTTTGTATGGGTTAAACTATATAGCTAAAAATTATTTTTAGAACATTTGCAACATTTTCCCCATGTATGCATCTGATCACATGAAATCACAGCAGCCCCCATGGAGGATGGTTAGGAAAAGAAGTCCATGGAGGCTGCTGTGATTTCATGTGATCAGATACATACATGGGTTAGATTTTACAAATGTTAGTGGTTAAAGGACCTTGGATGACATCACCCTGGTCACGTGACATGAAGTCCTAATGGTGATAAGGAGGCATAGGACAAGGGGAGGAGCCACTGCACTTGGCTGAGCAGAACATGCCCCCTCCAACTCTCTACTGATGCCAGGTAAGATAACAAAGTTGATTATATGGAGATGTGAGGGGAATCATCTCATCGTACTTATTTCTACTATAGTGCCGCTGCCTCCTTCTGTGTGGAGTCTCATTGAGGCACATTCACTAAGGGTCAGTGGACTGCATTTCCGTCGGGTTTCCCGACTATTTCTGTTTTGGGGAGCATGGCTATCGGACAACCCGACTGATTCGGACTAAGCGCAGGATTTAAAATTCAAATTGTGTCGCAAGACAATGCACTCACATACAACAGGAAGAAGAAGGTGAACTCCGGGGACCTGAGCAGAGAAGCGACACATGCAGGATATCGGAGGCACGATCTTAGTGACTCCCAGCACAGCGCATTATACACGGACAATGCACTTACATGCACCAGGAAGAAGAAGGTGAACTCCGGGGACCTGAGCGGGGAAGCGACACATGCAGGATATC
>CM033649.1:2888367-2958346 GCA_019512145.1 Engystomops pustulosus | reverse complement strand
GGAAGCGACACATGCAGGATATCGGGCGCAGGATCTTAGTGACTCCCAGCACAGCGCATTATACACAGACAATGCACTTACATGCACCAGGAAGAAGAAGGTGAACTCCAGGGACCTGAGCGGGGAAGCAACATATGCAGAAAATCGGGTGCACAATCTCAGTGAATTGCGCCGGAGGCCATGATCGCCGGACAACGCACAGCGGGGATCGCGCAAGGGACAGGTAAGTAAATGAGCCCCAATATCTAAAATCTTCTGAAATGACGGATACACTGTTACATACACAAATGTGCCGCATCTTTTGTCCCTTTTACCTTCTTCAGACATTGGGAGATACGGATCTTCCCTACACACAAGTCCTGGTCAGTAGCAGATACAACGTTACCCGGTGTAGACAATGGGACTAGTTGTAATGTATCTCTATGTATCCATGTAGCATCGCAGATACAATTGTGCCCACTCCTCGTACATCTTCCAGGTCTGAGCTTCTCTACATTACACAATGTTTTCACCTTTTCAAAAACTTAAGAAACTTTTTGGAATGATACAAATTCATAAAAAGGAAACTCAGGACCTTGTGTACGGTACATGGTGGACACTTACTGCGGTTAATACTCGCGCTATCATCTCCAGGCAGGAGCTCAGGTTCTGGAGGGGCTGGAGATAAGCCGCCTTAGATCAGTAATAGGACTAGGACTGTGTGATGCAGTTATGATGCCGGTCCCTGCCGTCAGCTCTGTCACCTTGTCACTAGAAGGGAACATCTGCGCAGAGTCCGGACAGTTACACTATACACCGAATATGTGAGGATGGAGGCTCCGGGACATGAGAATTGTAGGAATCGCTCAGAAGGACCAACAGGAAAGGAGAATTCTGGGGAATCTGAAGGTTTGTAGGACACAGAGTCCGTAAGGTCCTGGTGAGGGACGTCCCTGGTCACATATATAACATCTGTAGGCGCTGGTTCTGCAGCTCGGCCCGATCCATTGTTTCTAGCTCCAATCTAGGTTGCCTTGTGTGTGGCCATTGCTGGTCCAGTAAAACAGGTTAAGAACCGTAGCCTGTGCCCTGCGTCTGCCCCGCGGTGATGTGATACACAAGAGATCGGCGTAGATAAGGACGTATCAGACGATAAGGAGGAGACGCTGCCAGAATACAAAAGTCTCTAACTCCTCTGTCTATAGTTATATACACCAGCCCACCAGGGCTAAGGGAATACCATAGGAGAATAATGGATAGTGTTATACCCAGGGGCACCGCAGACCCCGGGGCATCATGTATTGGTAGGATGCAGGTTACCCAGACTGGTTGCTAAAATTGCGTCCGATTTGGAGAATCAAGGAGAAGAAGCATCGCCCCCTGGTCACCCTATCACAGTTCATCACAGCCCCAAAAACCTCATCCCTTTGGTCTTGTTTTTTTCTGCCATGAAAATCATGAAAATCCATCCTGATAAACCCGGGACATTACCCATAGATCCAGGCACCGGGACTGTGGGATCTTCTTATATCTGTTATCCATGACCTCCTTCCTTCTAAAATCAACTTTTAAAATTATGCTTATGGCCAGATAGGCTCCTGGGGGTTATACCAGAGCCCTACGCTGCTATAGCTTCACAGGTTGTTACTCTGTCTCCACCTCCCACTATGTTAGATTAAATCAGGCAGAGGGATGGGGGAATGTGCAGAGGGAGGGGAGAATGCGTGTAACAGCCTATGATATTGCAGCATGGAGGGGCTCTGGTAAAAATGCCAAAAAGCCCTTCAGGTTCATTTGCATAATTTTAAAAGTTGATTTTAAAAGGAAGCAGTCCATGGATAACAAATATAAGAAGATTCCCACAGTCACAGTGCCTGGAGCTATGAGGAATGTCCCTGGTGATGGATTTTGATGCTAGAGAACCGGTCACCCCATTAAATTACCCACCCCTCAGGTCGAGAGTAAAATGTCCTTTCTAGAATTCCTTCCTTCATGAAAAATCTCTCCAGTTTACCTTATAAAAAGTCCTATTTTGCATGACATGAGTCACGTTTAGAGGCTGCAGGGAGTGTCACTTCAGGCGACTCGATCTTTGGTTCTGTAGCACCTGAAAACATGCTGCTGGTGTCATATTAAATATAAGAATCTCTCATGCGTTGTGGTTATATCATCCAGAGTCACTGGCAGTTGGATATTAAGCTACAGCTCACATTCCCAACTATGTTTTTAACTGCCCATAGCTCATAGAACCACAAGTACTGAGCAATGAGATTCTTATCTTGACCCTGGAGAGATGTGTAATCAGACCTCACACTGCTGTGCTCTGTGCTCTCTGCAGCCAGTGTTATGTACTTCCCCTGGAGAGATGTGTAATCAGACCTCACACTGCTGTGCTCTGTGCTCTCTGCAGCCAGTGTTATGTATTGTCCTTGGAGAGATGTGTAATCAGACCTCACACTGCTGTGCTCTGTGCTCTCTGCACATTTAGCTGCTTTAACGCCCTTCATTCTTATTTTTTTACGTGACTGGTGTAATTATTAACCATGCGCCTTCTACAGCTTTTACTCAGAGCATACGGAAAGGGCTTGGACACTTTCTTCTTGTCAGTGACATGAAGCTCACCCCCTGTTCATTCTCTATAGTCTGTAGGGAAACTGGGTGATACTTGTTCTATCTCCCTGCAGCTCCCCCGCAGGTGATGTTGAGTATTACAAGTTGTCTATGTAATGTAGGACACGTCGTGCAGGGAGCGAGGGGGAGACTCTAGAGGTAACCGCCACCCACTAGAGAGAAGGATGAAGAAATTGGGGACCCTCGTCCCTCTATTATCTCGGATTCTCTAATAACCAATTACTTCACACTCAGAAAATTGCCTCTAGGCTCCTTAGAATATATAGGAGAGACGCGGCTAATGAAGAGATAACGAGGTGTGATGCAGGGGCAGGTGTAATGATGTCACTCGTTACCCCGGGGGCAGTTCCCTGCACTGGAGGAGACAGATCTGCAGCCATTGCCTCCCCCATTGCTAATCCAATTGATGTCTAATGAGAAAGTTTCCTATTAATTTCCTGTTTACTGCTCACGCATCTCATTAAGTTATGTTATAATGAGAATTTATGGCCTCATTAGACACGGAGAGGATTTGTTGGAGTAGCAGAGGATGGGGGCAGAGTAGTCGTCTGGGGGTCTCTGAGCTTCGTGGTGACGCGGGGGAGCAGGTTGTGTAAGGCTCATCCGTTTCACTTTCAGTAACGATTGACTCTGCCTACATGTCCAAGGAGCCGCGGTCTGACACGGGAATGACCACATGACGACTGATCTGCACTGGAGACCTAGTGGCAGTCACAGGCACAGAGACAGTCACAGGCACAGAGACAGTCACAGGCACAGAGACAGTCACAGGCACAGAGACAGTCACAGGCACAGAGACAGGCACAGAGACAGTCACTGGCACAGAGACAGGCACAGATACAGTCACGGGCACAGAGGTTTCCAGAATCTTCTGATAAATCTATGAATCCTGACTACATACAGTCCTCTCTGTAGTCAGGCTCAGGAGAAGATCCAGTGTAAAGATACAGATGAGGTTCGCACTCTTGCTTGTTCGTGATTAAAATCTTTAGCTTTATACGTACATGGATACAGCAATTTACAAAGAAGAATGAGATCTGACGCGTTTCTGACCCTTTCGGTCCTTAGTCATAGATAAAATGAATGAGGTGAGAGAGACACTTGTATTCTGGATACCGGAAATGGCAAGGTAATTAACCAGGTGTGGGTGTCTCAATCTCATCTCCTTCTAACTAGGTATATATACATAATAGTGTTAAAAACATCAAATTGTGTAGCTAGTAACATATCACATAAGATACACACAACGACCTGGCTATAGAGTTTAATAATTGACCAATAGATCGTTTCTTACATTGAATCCTTTAGGATATATGCAGTCTTTAGTAAGGATCCAAAAGCCCTCCCGGTTTAGGAGTTTTCTTCTCAGGTCACCACCCCTATTGTGTCGTTTAACCCTTTCCAAGCCACAAAAGGTAAATCCCGATAAATCTCTATCATGGTATTTGATGAAATTTCTCGCGGCGTTGGACGGATTCATGTAATCTACATTAGTGACACCATTAAGGTGTTCTCTTATGCGTTCTTTTAGTGCCCTACTAGTGCAGCCTATGTAATCTTTATTGCAAATGATGCACGTAATGCAATAAACCACGTTTTTAGTATTACAGTTGATAAAATCACGTATAGTTATTTCTATATTATTCTTTTTATCCAACGTGGTTTTGCAGTTGCGTGCATATTTACAGCTTTTACAGATTTTTGCCCCACATTTAAAAAATCCTTTTGTATTGAGTGTCACTAGGGGACAATATGCTTCCTATGGTGGGGGCTTTTCTGGTAGAAAAGGAAAAACCATCATGTAAAAGTTGTCGCAAAATGTCATCCTGATACAACATAGGTATATAGGTATTAATGATATTTTTTATTACTCTATATTCAACACTATGGGGGTCATTTACTAACGGCCCGATTCGCGTTTTCCCGACGTGTTACCCGAATATTTCCGATTTGCGCCGCTTGTCATGAATTGCCCCGGGTTTTTGGCGCACGCGATCGGATTGTGGCGCAATGCACCAGGAAGAAGAAGGTGAACTCCGGGGACCTGAGCGGGGAAGCGACACATGCAGGATATCGGGCGCTGGATCTTAGTGACTCCCCGCACAGCACATTATACACGGACAATGCACTTACATGCACCAGGTAGAAGAAGGTGAACTCCGGGGACCTGAGCGGGGAAACGACACATGCAGAATATCGGGCGCACGATCTTGGTAACTCCCTGCACAGTGAGTTCGGACAATGCACTTTCTGTGAACTCCAGCCGACGGGCACGTAAATGGCGTCTGAGCATCTCACTTAGAACTTTCCCCTCTCTGACATCTTTCTGTTTGGCTTCTTACTTTACAATGTTAGTGGTTACAGTCATCATGGAGCTTCGCTGCTTATACACCAGGGCATTGCATCTTCTCATTGCACGACTTCTGCTATCCCTGCCTCCAGAGCGGCAGCTTGATAGAGGGCCAGCCTCTCTTACTGACAGTATCCCAGGGGTGGTCTCCAACTAATGGGTCTTATTAGGGGACAGGGACCAGAACCAGCCCTTGAACACCTTCCATTCTGCAGACCCGTATCATAGCCCTCACTGTACTCCCATAGGCCCCATAATGGAGACAATTACGTTAATATATAACGCACAGAGCGCTCGTTACTTGCAGACTATAACTCACAAGTTATTAGCCAGATTCTCCCAGTAGAACATATCCCCCATACTGTAAATTGTAATAATTAAACTCATTTGTTTCAGGCTTTTAGGGTTACGTAGCCAGGCAGAGGAGGCGGCGAGGCCCGTTCTTCATCCTAATGTGCGGCAGGGTTTTCCGCGCTTCGTCTACGGTTTTCATTTCTCGCCGCGACCTCCGCACATAAAAGAGGTAAGTACTAAGATCAGCGGCTACAGTCACTCCTTTACCAAAAAGCAATAACACTATCATATACTTCCAGCCCTGTAAATGTGGAGCCACAAGCAGCTCCCGCTGACTGTAATCACAGGTGCCAAGGAGCAGCGGACGGCGATACTCAGGCAGCAGAGATGCGGGAAGGGCTGAGGCGCTGAAACCTGAGCACCGCAACGTGTACAGTGATTCTATGAAGACCTTTGTAAAATGTTTATCTGACAAGAAGAAGGATTCGGGAGAGAAGACAATGCGACTATTTATAGTGTGTGATGTCAGGAGCTGTGTACACAATCCTGCGCACTTATCTCTAATATAACAGTCCTATTCATATACACAGGAGACACATCCACCATTGTTCTCACTCCCAAGACCGACTACTACTATCCTACTGCAGCATGGGGGCAAGGAAGGGAACCACAAATATAATAGCTCCAAATATCATTATAGGTGTTATAATTAGTATTACTACCTTAAAGAGATCATTAGACTGCAGCCAGTGTTATGTATTGTCCCTAGAGATATGTGTAATCAGAGCTCACACTGCTGTGCTCTGTGCTCTCTGCAGTCAGTGTTATGTATTGTCCCTAGAGATATGTGTAATCAGGCCTCACACTGCTGTGCTCTGTGCTCTCTGCAGCCAGTGTTATGTATTGTCCCTAGAGATATGTGTAATCAGGCCTCACACTGCTGTGCTCTGTGCTCTCTGCAGTCAGTGTTATGTATTGTCCCTGGAGAGATGTGTAATCAGACCTCACACTGCTGTGCTCTGTGCTCTCTGCAGCCACTGTTGTGTATTGTCCCTGGAGAGATGTGTAATCAGACCTCACACTGCTGTGCTCTGTGCTCTCTGCAGCCAGTGTTATGAATTGTCCCTGGCGAGATGTGTAATCAGACCTCACACTGCTGTGCTCTGTGCTCTCTGCAGCCAGTGTTATGTATTGTCCCTGGAGAGATGAGTAATCAGACCTCACACTGCTGTGCTCTGTGCTCTCTGCAGCTAGTGTTATGTATTGTCCCTGGAGAGATGTGTAATCAGACCTCACACTGCTGTGCTCTGTGCTCTCTGCGGCCTGTGTTATGTATTGTCCCTGGAGAGATGTGTAATCATACCTCACACTGCTGAGCTCTGTGCTCTCTGCAGCCAGTGTTATGTATTGTCCCTGGAGAGATGTGTAATCAGAGCTCACACTGCTGTGTTCTGTGCTCTCTGCAGCCAGTGTTATGTATTTTGCAAGGAGAGATGTGTAATAATACCTCACACTGCTGTGCTCTGTGCTCTCTGCAGCCAGTTTTATGTACTGTCCCTGGAGAGATGTGAAATCAGACCTCACACTGCTGTGCTCTCTGCTCTCTGCAGCCAGTGTTATGTATTGTCCCTGGAGAGATGTTTAATCAGACCTCACGCTGCTGTGCTCTCTGCAGCCAGTGTTATGTATTGTCCCTGGAGAGATGTGTAATCAGACCTCACACTGCTGTGCTCTGTGCTCTCTGTAGCCAGTGTTATGTATTGCCCCTGGAGAGATGTGTAATCAGACCTCACACTGCTGTGCTCTGTGCTCTCTGTAGCCAGTGTAATGTTTTGTCTCCAGAGAGATGTCCTTTGTATATATTGTTAGTAGCAGCAGGACTGTGATATCAGAATTGGAGATTTCCCAGTATTGTGCACCACGGGGGGACCTGTGAAAAAACAGAAGTCTAGTGCACCAGGGGTGGACCTGATATATCAGCTGTCTAGTGCACCAGGGGCGGAGCTGATAAATCATTGGGTAATGACTCTGGGGGGATGTAGAGCAATGCAGGTTGGTGTTTATGACTGTATTCTGTCTTAAAGGATCAGTAATCTCAGGTTACCCGATATTCAGCAGATAAGATGAAGACTGGTGAGGAGACCCCTGTTCCCATGAATGATGGATGCGCTTGTGGTTCATCTCTTATCATTCACCAAGTTAGAAGAGGAGAAGTTGTGATACACCGAACGCTCCTCTCCGCAGGATATCAGGGTCCACATATCATCTACAATCACCTTGTATGTAAGTCTCTAACTTAAAACTGCAGAAAAAGGAACATAAAAGTGTTAAAGTTACTCCGAGACCCCGGGAGCTTGCGGCCGCCCCTGGGACACATATTCGGATGAAAAAGCGTGAAGTTCATTTTTTTTAGTGCAATTATTAGGCAGCAAGGCGGATGACAAAGGCTGAGCGCGGCTTGTTGTGTGCGGGGAGCGCTGTCAGGACATGTACATTACAGATAATTGTTCCTGTGGACATTATCTCCTTTGTATTCAGTGCAGACGAGAGGCGCGATGCATGGATGCTCTTCTCTTCTGACTCTTTAGAGAGGAGCCTTGTTGTTTCCTCTCTAATTCAGGTGTTTAGCAGCCAGGAAGCAAATGGTTAATGCGGCGTGATTGTCATTTTACAGGACTGGCTCGGAGCGGCTTTGGCAGCCGACTGTTTAATTCAGATTGTTAAAACCTGTATCTGGTCCTTCCATCTATATCAGATCTGGCAGGAATACAGAATGTCTAGTACCTGTACGGATGACCTTCGCTCCGAGGTCTCCATTGTCCGGAGATACTGGAGGGACCCAAAGGGAAAACTTAACTGCCCAATATCATGTTGTAACCGGGACAAAACCCAGTGGACCTACTATAACTGGAGAGAATATTCACCGCACTAATACCCTAAAGCAGTGGTGGCGAACCTATGGCAATGGTGCCAGAGATGGCACTCGGAGGCATCTCTGTGGGCACAAGTGCTGTCTCCCAGGCACAGAATTTGCCAGACATGTCATCTTCCTGCAGTCTCAGGCAGTCCAAGTAGCGCCCTGCTATTTTAAAGTGACCCATCCTGTGCTGCCTGGTCCAGTCTGAAGAGTGAATTGGAGCTCCAAAATTCTGGTAGCAATAAGTTTGTTACTGCCTAAATTGCTGTGTTGGCACTTTGGGAAAAGCTAGTGTTTTTGGGTCTCATTTTGGGCACTCGATCTCTAAAAGGTTCGCCATCACTCCCCTAAAGTATACCAGATACATGCAGGATATGCCAGAAGGATCTGTTTGGTGCCGCTACGACCCAACAAAAGTCTGGCACCTGGAGTGGATCAAAACCACCGTGGGTCCTAGATTGTATGAATATTATGGCTCCTAAAAGTCTGGAATCACTTCCTACCTATTTTAACAGAATCAGTGTCTTGTAGAATGGAGGATGCGTCCCATCCATCTGCTTTTAATCTGTGGTTGCAGTACCAAAGGTCCTGAAATTGCTCTTGTGTACATGCGTATCGAGAGCAGGAACAGATGTACAAGGATTTCATGGGTAAAGGTCCTATTGAATGAATTTGGTGTGTGAATTGGGTGGCCATGGGCCCCCTAGAAGGTTTGAGCCCAGGGCTACCGCCCAAACCGCCTGTATTATACTTCACTACTGCCTGGCACAGTGTGGTTACAGAGTTTGTGTCCAGCTTGGAAGACACAAAGTCCACCCCATGGGGTGCGGCACCTAAGAAAGCACTGAACCCCTCATCAATGGACATCCCAGTAGTTAGATGTTAGGAGTGTACTACAAATTCTCTCTAAATCCCAGATGGATTTTGTCACAAATTGTTTGCCCATGGTAAAATGTCTCTTCCATTAAAAAAAACTAAGAGTAACATTCCTTATAGTCTGCACTGTAAGCTTTTGCAAGCCTGGAGGCGTATAGCCGTTGGGCTAATGACTGCACAAAGGGGTCTTAGTTAGCGGGGTTATAATACAGGAATAGGCCCTCTTTAACTGGTTTTTCCCTTTCCTTTCTGTCTCCCTGTGGCTCCCAGGGAGGTGGGGGCTACGTGACTAGGGGCGGGGCTGGTGGTGGGGGCTACGTGACTAGGGGCGGGGCTTGTGTCGTGGGTGGTACAGGAAGTGGGCATAGCATAAATAGGGGCTGCAGACGTCACTCACCCTCTTTCCGGATTGCGTTTCCCACCCGCCCTCCCTTTGTTTCAGGTACTTTCGGCGCTGCTTTTGTCACAGCTGGCGGTTAGTTGGGTTATTTGGCCTACATGCCCATTGGCTGGCAGGCATACAGGTGGGAGGGGTTTTGTTGCTCTTTGTTTATTATTTATATGTGTTACCTGTTAAGATTATGTTTTAAATAATACAAAAAATAATATAAAAAAAATGTAAGAAATGTTTATTACATTAATATATAAAGCTGTGGCCGACCCTCACGTCAACCCACATATGTTCAACTTTAATACAAGTCTCTGTGTGTTTATTTTTATCGGCGAATATTAGTTAGGGTTAAAGGGGCCTGAGCTCCCGGTGGGTATGGTTTTAATTTTATTTGGGCAGTCTTCTTGTTTTTATTGCTATTGATGCAACTTTTGAGACAAAGTGGAATAAGCAGGAAGAATAAAAACCCTTCCATGAGATTTTTGTTCCTTAGTAACCAATCTAAGCCAAAACTGCATCAAAAAGGCAACAAAAATGTCACATCTCCTCCGCATTTGCCTGCTTCCTACATGACTGGGAAGGTACATAGTAATCTAATTCCATGCTCCTTGTGTGGAGTCTATGACCCCGCAGCATCCGCTTCTCAGTTCTCAAGGTCTCTCATAAGACCTGACCTAAGTGACAGATATTAATGGCCACCATTACAATGTCTATAGGGGACGTCATTGCCCAAAACCCTGTGACATGTAGAGTAAACACTGGGATGCACTTATATTGTTCCCTTCCTCCGCACCGTATAACAATAAAGGTCCATGCACAGAGATGTGTAATATAGGTCACACTGACAGCAATGGGGCCGGCTGCACCTCTATGTGTCCCCCTGCTCTACAGAAACCTATGAGATTAGAAATGGGGTCATGTCCATTCATGTGCCGTATTTATACCCAGGGAGTAGGGATCATCAGGGACTGTTCCCAACTAATACACAAGTTATATTTACTGCCACAATTTTATGCAAAACTGAAGAAGAATCTTATAATTTTGCAAGGATTTTCCAAGAAACAAAACTTGGCCAGAAAGTTTGTATGAAGGGTAATTGGTTGCTGAAGTCTTCCCATAGATGACCCATAACCAGCTACTGGCTGCTCACAAGACGGGGTCGTGTAATAGAGCTTCAGGCTAAAGTTCTGGACGTATTTTGTTCTGCGCTTTATGTAGATAACTGTATAAATTAGGAAAGAGTCCAATTAAGAAAAGTTTAATCACCTCCAGCTCTTTGTGTCTTTTACACTAGAATGTGTTACAGATTCTGATTCAACTCAATCCTAGCACCAACCTTTCTAGGATAGTCATCTCTATTAGCTTAGGTTCTCTACTGTCAAGTGGGCGGTCTAGGAACAGAGCAGGCAGCCTGACACCTCCCACCTGACAAAAGACAACATAGTATATTCAGTGACAAAATTATTGCTACTGATTACACGGGAAAGATGGGGATCTAGAGAAGATATTCCACCTGCACCGAGATGGATAAATTGGTCCAATCCCACACACGGGACAGGGTTGGAGCCTTTGAATCATAGAGAAATATGATGCAAGGACTCCCTCTCTGCCAGCCAGAGTGCAGTCCAGGCATTGCAATTCTTCATGCGCAGCCCCCCTAAGACTGGGGTTCCTTAGGCCCATCAGATTAAATTTTGATAATCGTCGCAGTAAATAAACCCTACCGGTGTCCAACATAGGTTTTCTTGTGTTTTACTAGGTTACAGCCAGGGCCCACTAGACCAGTGATAGTGAACTTTTTAGAGACTGAGTACCCAAAATTCAACTGAAACCCACTTATTTTCCTTATATGACTAATCTATAAACCACAGTGAGAATTTCTCATGTGGAGCAATGCAATGATTTGTGCAATCCTGTTCTACCCGTATGACGGCTGCGAGTCCAGTCCTGGACACTTCTAGATGTCACATTCCTGTAGGTTCTGCGCTGGATCCAGTAGATATCCGCTCCTCTTCTCTTCCCGGTGTCCAGAGGCAGCAGAAAGCAGAGCATTCATCTGGAGGATGTGTAAAGCGGAAATCACCGGGGGCTCCGGGAACAGCAATCCATCACTCACAAAGGGCTTAAATCCTGATTCACACGGTAAATGGCATAGCCGCGGTGGGGCCCTCTCACGGAGCGCGCCGCATCCTTCTCCCCACTCATCCATTACTGAGAATGAAGGATAAATCTTCCCAGGAAGAAGCCGGATGCTCCCGCAACTAATGTAATAAAATGTTAGAAAAAAAAGTATCTCTCCTCGGGGATGACCCAAATAATTCCCCGCACACTCGACAATTTGGTAAAATGGATACAAATGATATTGCGGGGACCGCGGTCACGTCCTGGGCTCCTGCCGTCCTGTGTAATGACCCGCTCCAAGCCGGCATCCATTAATATGATAATAGACGCCGACATGATGGATTTACATGACGGATTGTGAGGGGTTATATAACCTGTAACACATTCATCCTCATTATCAGGGAGGTACAGTACAGCGGAGATCAATCAAGATACTCTGCGCCAGGAGAAGCACCAAGACGAAAAGCCACATGTATCACACCTCAGTATGTATCACACCTCAGTATGTATCACACATGTATCACACCTCAGTATGCCTTAGGTGTCCATGATGTTTGTTTTGTGTCTTAGGTGTCCATGATGTTTGTGGAGTGCCTATGATACCTGTAATGTTTGTGATGTGCCTTTGATTCCCATGACATTTGTGGTGTGCATAACGTCTATAATATTTGTGGTGTGCCAAATATGTATATAAAGTTTGGGATGTGGATTTGTTGTTAATGCTGCTTGTGGTGTGCCTATGCCACCTGAGAGGTTTGGGGGTGTGCCTTTGATGCATATAATATTTATATGTTGCCAGTGTTTACCTGAGGTGTATAATGTGTATCTCCATGTAATGTGTCTGCAGGTCTGACCTGTACGCTGCATACATGTTATGTGTATATGGCGTGTCACAGGGGGCCCGTATATATATCCTGCATGAGGGTCTCCTGATAACACTGCTGTGAGCCTTTCCTCCCCCCCAGAGTGCAATGAGGGTGGAGTAAAAGTTTCCTGACCGGCCGTCCCCAGGTTGAGAAACGTAAACCATAGAAAAGTAAATTAGACAGAGAGACAATCCATGGCCTCGTACTAATTATTCCTCCACAATGAGGTGAAATGAATAGCTGCTGCGTCCTCCCTCGTGACACGAAGCTCATTCCACACTGTAACATTTAATTGTATCCTAATTCCTGCGCCGCAGATCGGCAGTGCCGGAATATTCCCGCTGTAATAAACACTATAAATATCTGGATTCTGCACAATCTCGATAACATGACGTTAATTATTTATGGGGTTTATACATCAACCGCTAAAACAAGGATCTTTCCCTTATTTCCGGATTGTTCCAGGCGCATGTCACGGGAGCACGAGAGACGCGTAGGGAGGGACCGGCGCTGGAAAAGCTTTTACTTCATGCTCATTGCCACTGGCTGTGAACCAAATTGTATGGTGAGTTTAAGCTGTCTGATGATTGACGGCGTTAAACGAATATTTGACACATCCTATAATCATTTATGCATCAACTATAAGCAACTTTTTGCTCCAAATAATACTCATGTAGAGCGAGTAGTGCGTCGGCGCTGCAACATCGGCATCACATATCCCTCCAGCCCTGTGCATCTGACCAATAAACATGAGAAATTGCCTCCATAACAGGCGCCGGGCGCTTTACTGCTGCAAAAAGCTGAAGTTAAAGGAAATCTCCATTCTGCTGCTGAGAATATGATTTGTAAACACTTTACTCCTCCACACATTTGCTCCTAGGATTGCACTTTCCTGTCTTATGGCTGCATCTAGCGCCGTTCACAGAGTATAAAAGTTTCTCCCCCCCGGTTTATGGCAGACGATTAGCGCATGACTTGTGACGGCTGCAAACCTGATATGACTCAAAGGTGGAATGTAAAATTCTGCAGGTGATAAGAAACTGTGACAGTCACATATGGATCATGATATGTCACAGGATTGGGCAAATAAGGGTTAATACTAACAGATGTAAGGCTGTCTAGATGAAACCTGAAAATATCTGGTATAGCTACACACTAAGGCTACATTCACACTGCCGTTGCCCACCGTTCCGCTGCTCACCCCCGCCACTCCCCAATAGGATGTATGGCGCACGGCGCAGCGACAGGTCCTATCTTTTTCTCGGGTACAGAGAGGTACAGTGCCGCACGTGTGCAGCACCGTACCACTCCCGTAGGGCGCCGTGTGCCCATTGCCGTCTATGGGGGACGTATATCGCCCTTATATACATCGGCTGTATATACGTCCCCCTTGCGGCAGTGTGAATGCAGCCTAAGGCCGGCGCCACACCGGGGCGGGCCTCGGACAAAGAGCCCTGTGCGGCGCCGGCCTAAGGCTGCACGGAATGGGGGGAGTCGATACAGCCGCATAATTTGCGGGGAGGATCAAGGTCTACATAGACGCCTTCGTCACCCGATCACGATGCAGAGAAAACCCGCTGTCTCCTTGCACTATGACTGAGCACAGAAAAATATATGTAGTATATTTTGCCAAATTATGACGCAGACCGCTCAGTGTTTAATGGAGAGGGGAGGGATGAGGAGCGCCTGGGCCCATCCATTTGTGTGTTTGATGCCTAAGTCAGGTGGATCCGAATGGTTGCAGAAATTAGGAAGTGACTACAAACACAGCAGAAACCAAAACACTGGGGCAAAGGAGGCGGAGCCTGGAAAACCTTCACATTGTAACAGTTGTACATTCTACAACCTGAATCCGGAGCTGTGGATTCTACACACTGTGGGGCACATTTACTAAGGGTCCGAACGCCGGACTTTCGTCGGGTATCCCGAATATTTCTGTTTTTGCCCTGAATTGCCCAGGATTTTTGGCGCATGCGACCTGATTGTGGCGCATTGGCGCCGGCTTGCAGGCGACAGAAATCGGGGGCGTGGCGGTCGGACAACCCGACGGATTTGGACAAATCGCGGAATTTAAAAAAGGAAATGTGTCGCAAGATCAAGCACTCACATGCACCGGGAAGAAGCAGGTGAACTCCGGTGGACCTCGGCACAGAAGCGACGGATGCAGGAACTCGAATGCACGAGCTTAGTGAATCGCCCCGGACCCGAATCCTCGTCAGACAACGCACCGTGGGATTGCGACGGGACCGAGTAAGTAAATCTGCCCCTGTGTGTTTTTTCCTCTATACCTTAAGGAAAGAAGTTTTTTTTTACAGCAAAATACAATGTATTCTTTGTTATAAAATCAGTGAGATTGTGGAGAGTTCTGCTAGAATCTGGTTAAACCCCGTTCTGTATCTACAACTTGTGGAAACAAGTTTCTACACCACATAGAAGGGGATTCTCTACTGTAACAACAGTAACAAAGGAACTTGTCTAAAGTGTATCAAACTTTCCCAAAATGCAGCAGTCAGTATCCACTGTGTATATGTCATCATGGTCATGATGTGACTTCAAGCAGATCTCATCCCCGAGACTTACATTTGCTCTGCATTTAACAGGACAAACAGTAAACCCGACTCCCCTCTGCATAGACTTCTATGTAATATGACATCTAAGGCACCTTCTGTCTTGTTCATAGCAAGATGAAATACAGCAGGGAGAAATTTAGGAGGATGAGGAGCTATAGTAGGAGGAAAGATACAGGACTCCGCTCTGATAACAATTCTTGTTGTCACTTTTACTATTCATTTATGAAAAGTTTACTGAAAGCCACCCACAATTCCCGGGGAGCTTAGAGTCTGGTTTTAGTTACCACATTATTGGAGATGTGTCATTGATTCAGGGATTAATGCTGATTACCAGATTACCTTCTATCTAATGGGATTTTTCCTTCTGGAGCGATGCAGCAGGATAATGGGCTGAAGCGGATGGATGTCATGTATATAAGGTGTTAGTACTCGTCTATGCTGTGCCATGTAATGACATCTCCGGGGTCCTTCTCTCTTGGCAGAATTCACTTTTTACCTTAAATAAACTCCACCGCCTCCCCGCGTTCACCTTGGCACGCGTCTCCATGCGATCACATCACCCCCCCAGCCCCCCTCAGCTTCTGCTCCGGGGCGAATCTACATGAAGCTTATCGCTTCCCGCAAGGGTTGTTGTTCCAAACTTCTGCAGAACACAATAATACAGATGTTAATGCACTCTAATGTATTTGTAGCCTAATCCTCCTGTTATTTTAATTAAACTCTTTTGTCATGCCTCCTGTAGGAGTTCAAAGCCTTGCAGTAGGACGATACCAGCCGCATCTGTACAGAACGCTGCGTCAGTGAAGCTCTGATGTAAAGACGAGCGGTGAAAGGGGGGGGGGGGGAGGGGGGGGGGGGGGGGCGGGGGCTTCATCCATTCAACTTCCACCAAATCAACCGGTATAATTACTGTGGAAATAAATCACATTTATAGCAGCCAAGCAGTCAGTATAATCACTTGTGTGCAGCGGTAAATGAGTTTATTTTGTTGCAGTGCAATAGAAGATTAACGATTCTGGCGTCCCGGGCAAAATGTTATGATAATATCCTTAAGATTTCCTTCATATTAATGGAAGGGGAAATCTGCTATTAACACCTTTAACGATTGGCTCAAACCCCGCACCTTGGACTGATGGCGGCACCATAGCCCTGAGTCAGCAGCGCTGCACAATGTCTGTATTGTGCAGCCAAGTAACCGGTCCTGGGTCCATATGCCCTCGCCAGGGTACGGTGCCATGTAGCCTCAGGTTTATAGGGGCAAATGTGGCAGATTATAAGTCAGGCAGTGCCCGACATACTGAGAATTGGCAGCTTCTGGCAGTAGAAATTAATGCAAGGGAACCCGTCACCAGGTGTGACCATACAGACTGCAGTGTTATGTATTGTCCCTGGAAAGATGTGTAATTATACCTTTATGTATGTTGTTAGTAGCAGCAGGACTGTGATATATGGATTTATATTCCAGTGTTGTGACTTCTCCAAGTGCACTGGGGGCGTGTCCTCACACTGCTGTGCTCTATGCAGGAAGTATTATGTATTGTACACGGAGAGATGTGGAATCATAGCTTTTTGTATGTTGTTAGTAGCAGCAGGACTGTGATATATGGATTTATATTCCAGTGTTGTAACTTCTCCAAGTGCACTGGGGGCGTGTTCTCACACTGCTGTGCTCTGTGCAGGAAGAGTTATGTATTGTACATGTACATGTAGCTTTTTGTATGTTGTTAGTAGCAGCAGGACTGTGATGTGTAGATTTATGGCAGTGTGAGGACATGCCTCCACTGCACTTGGAGAAGCTACAATCCTCGAATATAAATCCATATATCACCTCTGGGGTGATTGGTTGAATAGGGGACCACAAGGTTCTCCTAACCTGCTTTATACAGAATGGGATCAGTCATCCTGGATGCTGGAGTTGTGTCAGGAGTCCCTGAGGTTGGACCCCCATCCACAGGACATTCACCCCCCCCCCCCGTGCCCTCTGTGCATATGACAATGTATAAGTTCCCTTTATCATGTATCCAGTCCACGTTCCGGTGAGCACCTTATCTTCCAGGCTTTCCGGACCTGCTCCATTAGTGCAGTTACACTACTCTGCATTTGTGTGATCAATTATCTAATAGCAATTAAACCCCTACAGTCCTCTTTAGAAATTACCTGGAGAGAGGTAAAACAATAATGACTAATCAGACAATGTTCAATTTCAGCTTCCATCAGATCCAGACACGGAGAACGTGCTACATTAACACCACTTGTATCAATATTAATAATTTGTATCCTTTGTGGTTTTTTTGCTAAGCGAGACACCGGATATGTGCGGTCAGATCCGACGCTTGCTTAGTAATTGAGAATTACAACGCCATGTCAGAACGGATCAGCGTACAATATTGTGGGTAACTGGATAACGCCGGCCGCCGACGCCAAGCGGGAGAATTAACCTGCGCCATTCAATCACTTGCTGTAAAAATTGAAAAAAAATGAATCAGAAATGTGTCAGATCAATCGTCCGGCGAGTTCTAATGGCGGCCCCGGGTTCTAATTGATCGAAGACTCCACTCCTTGTCAGGTGCCATTATCAGATCGTCCCGCGACTGATAGTGGAGCCAATTTATCCGCAGATCTATGGCGGAGCCCAGCGAGCTGGATATTACCGAAAGCCCAGTCCAGTTTATCATTCTTCTAATATTTGTAAGCCCTGAGGCATTGTGGGAAAAATAACGCAATCACTCACATCCCCCCACCATGACCCTCCCTGACAGATGCAATTTCCAATATCCTGGTAATTTGTCAGCGCTGCCTTTTCTTTGGCGGTTTTCCTCCATAACGAGCGGGTGACGGGACGGGAGAGGTAATTATCATACGGCTTGTATTCATACCATTGATTACGGACTCTGCACAGATAATGTTGTCAGCGCAGGTGATCGCTTATGTTCCACAATGGCAGCTTCTGCTCAAAAGACGGCAATTTGCAATTGTTACCTTTCTGCAATGTCCTACTTTTTGTGTGGAGAAGGTAAACATCTCGCTGTATAGCGGCTGTCTCCATATATCACATCGCTAATCAATAATAACCATGTAATCTAGATGTTTACTGTCAGCGCCGTGGCCCGATGCTACGCAACATTACTGGGAGTTCAGCTTGAGAAAATTACGAAAGAATTCCAAGTTTTGTCACCGTGACAAATGTGATATAATGGATTGGTGGGACGCCCACCGTCTGCTGCGCTCCTTTACCATCTTGTGCTTATTTTCGGCGCTTTTATTTGGAAATTCTCCAGTAACGAGGTGTTGATGAGAACAGGCCCCTAGAACCTTGGCTCGGTACCCCAGGGAATGCGCTCCATGTCTTTAGGTGTTTAGCCTTCTTTATCTTATTGGTGTCAGATCGAAACTACTCCCAAGGGCTGCAAAAATATGAAATTGGTTAAAATGGTGACAAATTGAGAGCACATCATGTTGTAAATACCAGAGACACGCGCGGTGCGCTGGGCGGACCGGACCCTGTGCCGAGGACAGGACTGTGAGCGTCACACTGTACTTATATATCACGCAGAGTCTCTTCTTCCCCCGAGGAAATGCAGCGCCGCAACGTAATCATGTGCTTCAGCCGAAAACACACGATGATGAAAGGGCTGGTTGTTAATTGCCAAAAATTCATAAAGATATATTTTTATATTATGGAGACTACTACTGGTTTGGAAGCTCCAATCACCCAATTGGTGACAGGCAGATTAATTGAATGTATAATTTGTATCCAATTTGTTGCTCCTGACAGATGAGGCTGTGACACTTGTGCAGCAATTTTTTATTCTTTCCCAGACACATCTTTGAGGTGAACCTCTATATACGACAGGTCGGGAATCCCAGGAGAAAGTTTCTCATAGCAAAGGATGATTTGATCAGGAAGCCGTCTCTCTCCTACCCGCCTCCATCTCCCCAGAGACGTGACAGGTTAAACAGAATCGGAGGAGTCAGCGGTTACAACCACAGGGGGGGCAGGAAGAGTCGCCCTATGAAGATTGAACCCTGGCGGCTCCACCACGGCCGGGGCCTCTTCTTCTCTATTGGACAAGCACCTGAGTTCTGAAAATTAAATTAAAGTCGGTGCATCTTATCCCTGAAGCAATTACCAAAGCTGCGGGCTTACACGAGTTTTAAGAAGCAACAAATTACATTTTTACAGCACTTATTTAAAGTTGGCATCGGGGCAATGCCGGGGCGATGCGGAGGAACTCTATGGCTTCCTATCTCCAAGCCAGAAAATAAATAAAAATATACAGAAAAAAAGATTATAACCCGAGAAAACAGACCGAGGGATTAACCTGTAACAGCCCGTCCCCAGCCGTCTCCGATTCAGACGCACTTTCCCAATTACACTTTCTGCAGCTCAGGGCCCAATACATTAAACCTTTCAGATTTCTAATTATTCGTTGGAATGGGGTATCCTGAGCAGAATTTTTTTTTACAAAATAATTTGTTTTTGAAGGAATAGTTTAAGGAAAGGAAAATTTGATCCATGTTTTTGGAAAGTTGCTGTTGGGCGGAGGTGGAGAGCCTTGAGAGGAGTGACCCTAGACTCAGGAGACAGAATGGCCCATATTTACTAAGGTGCTTGCGCCAGTTTTCTGGAAGACTTTTTGCGTTCTTTTCCGTGAAAACTGGTTACACATGTATTTTAAGAAATGTCTGCACCACATTTGTGTCGCACATGACGGTGATCCGCCCTGATGGGGTAAAGTGAGGAAAGTCGAGCATCATCCAAAAGTAAGGATAAAATCTTGGGCCTACGTGTTTCAGGTGCTGAGCAGGGGGCGTAAGGATTGCGGTTGTAGGAGATGCAACCACAACCGGGCCCTCAGGGAGCAGGGGGCCCGCAGCTGTCACTGCTCAATATCTTCAGTGTCTTCATGCTGACAGCCGCGGTCCTGACATGTATATGTCCGTGCATATGGCTGAATGGTATGTGTGCTTACGTATTGTGTATATGCATGCATGTAGCCCAGCTGTGTATTAATTAGTAAGGGGAGGCTGTTGCATATTTCATAAATGAGGGGAGGCTACTATGCGTTTCGTTAGTGGGGGGGGTGGCTGCTGATCATTTAGTTAAGAAGGGGGTGCTGCTGTACATTTTGTCCACATGTGGCGTTTACATTGCATTTTGAAATGCAATACAACAGATGAGGTAAGAAGATTTGACTAATTACACAACGTTAGCGATTATGTTGACAGTGTTTTAACAAACATTTGTGTTAACATTGCATTTTGTAAATGCAAATGTTAACATCAGTGTAATTAGGCAAATCTCATCTTCTCGGCTATTGTATTTAATTTAAAAATGCAATGTAAATGCCAAGCGTGGATGCAGCCTCCATCAATGAGGGGAGGCTACTGGACATTTAATTAGTGAGGGAGGCTGTTGATTATTTCATTAGTAAAGGAAGCTGCTGGACATTTAATTATTTAGGGGAAAGATCTGGACATTTCATTAAAAATAGGAGACTGCTGGATATACATTAATGTGTGGAGGCTGCTGCATATTTCATCAGTGAGGGGAGGCTGCTGGATAGTAAATTGAGCCTGGTGCTGCAGATAGACAGCTCATATGGTATATGTGTAGTGCTGTGTATAAATATATATACATTATATATATGTGTGTGTGTGTAGCATATATCTATATTCTCAAGTATAATGTGCTGGAAGGTGAGGGCAACAAGAGTTTACCATTATGTAAATGTAACCCATTGTGACCTTGTCTTTAACACATGTTGCGCCGTCCTGGCACCAATTATAGTTTACTCTTCTATCTTGTAACATCTAATCTTCTATATTATTATATGTAAGTGATCTAAGGACAAAAGATAGTAGAAGAAAATATCCAATTTCTGGTGGTTGAGAATGAGCAATTCCCAATACCAAAAATAGATGACTGGTATCCACAATTACAGGGAGGAGTTGGCGGAGGAGAACATGTTTATTTCTTCCCGGCTCCAAGTCTCTGCTCACTGGACGGTGATCAAAAACTAAATTATCACTTACGATTGGAATTTGTGGTTGAGTTGCCAAATCTTACTCAGCCTGGCTCACGATAATCTCCGATAATCATGTGCGGGAATATGTAACATGTTTATCAGGGGATTACGTAACACGCACCCGGCCAGGTGGTAAACAAATCTCACAATATAATCAGGTGCTAAGATGTCGCGTCTATACATCCAGGATTGTGTCCACACATCCACCATCAAGTCCAGGGATCGAGGCACCAGGAATCAAGTGTACAAGGATCCCTAAAAACCTGAGTCAAGTTGGCCTCCCCACCTTGTTGAAATCTAACAAAATTGGTGTCAAACGTTGCGCCAGCAGAATTTTCGTTATATAATGAAAGTTCCAGAGGTCATCAGAGATCACACAGCACCCCCCCCCCCCACATGCCCAATCAAACAAAACTGGTGCCAATCAATTGTTCTATGTTTGTGCCGCTCAAATTTTGGTTTGTGCTGCTTTTGTTTTCAATGTATGAACATAATTGTAAAGGTCAAAAGGTCAACCAGCACTCCCCCCCACACACACACACATTACCAAATCAAACAAAACTTATGTCAAACGTTAGTGCTATGTTTGTGCAGCAAAAATTTTCATTTGTGCTGCTATGTTTACATAAGATGAACTGGTAAAAAAAACCTAGTGACACTTCTCTGGTTTGATCACCAGGGGGAACTAGCAAACACATTGGGGTCATTTACTAAGGGCCCGATTCGCGTTTTCCTGAATATTTCCGATTTGCGCCGATTTCCCCTGAATTGCCCCGGGATTTTGGCGCACGAGATCGGATTGTGGCGCATCAGCGCCGCCATGCACGTGACGGATATGGGGGTGTGTGGCCGAACGAAAACCCGACGGATTCAGAAAAATCGCCGCATTTTTTAAAAAAAAGTGTTGCAAAGCTTGCACTTACCTTCACTAGGAATAGGCCGGTGTACTGGAGTGCGTTCTGATGGTCTTCAGCGCAGCAGCGCCACCTGGTGGACGTCGGAGGAACTGCCATAATGAATCCCGGCCGGACCGAATCCACCGCAGAGAATGCGCAGCTGGATCGCGAATGGACCGGATAAGTAATTCTGCCCCCTTGTACTTTGGAAGTAATGAACTCTGCTGACCTCTGGAAAAATGTATGAATATATTAAAAATGATAGCGTCACAAGCAAAAATTCTTGATGCACAAACATATCACAAACGTTTGACACCAGTTTTGTTTGATTTGGGTAATTGGGAGGGGGGGGGCTGGTTGACCTTTTGACCTTTACCATTTTGGTAATATATTCAAAACAAAAGCAGGACAAACAAAAATTTGAGCAGCACAAACTTAGAACAATGGATTGGCACCAGTTTTATTTGATTGGGGATTGTGGGGGGGGGGGGGGGACTGGGGTGAACCTTGATGAGCTCTGGAAACTTTTATTAATATCTTAAAAATGATAGCGGCACAAAGGAAAATTTCTTCTGCACAAACCAGCACAACGTTTAACACCAATTTTGTTTGATTTCAACAAGGTGGGGGGGGGGGGCAACTTCACTGAGGTTCCCTAGAACTGGGTGTCCAGGGATCCGTTGTGGTGTACATGGATCGGTTAAAGATTCTAGAGATCCTTTGTAGCATCCAAGGGTCTGGTATTGTGCTCAGGAATATTTCATGCCTCCATCAATCCAGGATCCATCATGGTTTTCATCAATAATTTCAGTCATGTTCTAAATTTTGGTTCCAAATTTGGAACCACTAGAAAACTCCATTAATTGGGTGTAAATAAAAATCCAAGCCGTCTAAAGATGCATCAAATAATTCTCCTCATTCATCACAGAGGTGTTAGTTGTGCTGCATCTTGCAACAAGTTAGAAAATTTGTTGCAAAATCTTAGTAGTCTCGCTCTACATCATAATAATATAACAAACTACATAAAGCCACTCAATTTCAAGCAGAAAGAACAAAAGCGTCAAGAATGGTGAACACAAACCAACACAGGAATAAATCTGAATGCAAATCAAGCAGATACAGAGACTTTCTGTAATGTAATCGTCAGTGTCCAAGATGACTGTTCCTGCCGCCATGATGGTGATCGCCCAAATGTTTGACAGGTTCATGGGGGCTGTTCTTTCTGACTTTCTAAGGTTCTGAGCTGGATCTCTTTGTAGTGTCCTGAATTCGGAGGATACCATGGAGAAGAAAGTGTTGATGTGTGATCCTTGGTTGTGAATCGGATTGAAAAATGAGACAGGTTTCAGGTTCGTATGAGAAGAGATCGAATTGGTTCCATTTGGTTGATGGACAGAGGGATAATCCTTTGCGGAGGAGGAATATTTATGCTTGGGATAACAACATATATATGAGGACAGATTTAAGATTTTCACCGGTTGGTGTGTCCTTTCTATTGTTGTTTTTTTGTTCATCTCATAACTTTGGTTGTTTTTTTGCTTTTGGCCCGCTTTGTGTCTGTGAGAAGATGGAAAAGACTGCCTCAAGGGTGGTGTTAGGGGTGTATGATGTCCATTCCTGATGATAGTTTGAGTGTTGAAGTGTGCTCCTTCATTTAGGAGGGAAGGTCTAAAAAAGAGGGTGCTAGACTGGTGGACAACAGTGAAGCTGAAGTTTGGTTAGAAAACTCAAGGGATAGGTTTCTCAAGATGGTATAGGACTCTTGGGGTCCCAGTGTGGTTTGGGTAACTCTATTTGATGTGTCTTTATGAACAGTAAATTAATAATAATTGGTAGTATTAATGTTTTTAACTGGGGTGTACTCAGTGTCCCCAGTCTGAGGTGGGACAGATTCTGAACGTCTTTGTTTAGATTATGTTTTTCGAGTTCTGGTCTTGGGGGGAGAACTTATGATGTTAGGTAAAGAAGTTTTTTGGGGGTGGAATTTGGTGAATCCTGTTTTTGTGTGATGCTCCTACCTGGGTGTTTATGTTTGAGATGTGTATGATTATAGATGATGTTCTCCTGGTCTTTAGTGTCTTTTTGATGTGTTGATTTCTCTTCGTGAGGTTCCTAATGCCATCAATGGTGGTGGCTGGGACCTGCTTTAAGGGATGGATTGGGATATTGGGGCACATTTACTTACCCGGAACACGGAGCTCACAGAAAGTGCATTGTCCGTGTATAATGCCCTGTGCCACGATTCACCCCATTTCCTGCATGTGTTGCTTCCCCGCTCAGGTCCCCGGAGTTCTCCTTCTTCTTCCTGGTGCTATAAGTGCATTGTCTTGCGATACAATTTGAAAGTTAAATCCTGAGCTAAGTCCGACACCGCAGACACCTGTTAAATACCTGTTCAAGCAGTGCAATCCCCAAAAACAGTGCAAAGTCCGATGAAATTGCGATCCACGACCCTTAGTAAATAAGAATGGATATTTTGGTAGTGTTGTTAGATTTAGGGATGATCATGATCTGAAATTGTGGGAGAACTTAATAAAATTTGAACGTAAAGATGATACATTTATAAGATAGAACCTGTGATCATTATCAGCAATGATCCAAAATCTATAACCGCAACCTCCTCCTGGACAATCCTGGATATATTGAGTTTAATTATTTCTTTTCCATACGATGAGATCAAGCGATGACGGCAGAGCGGCGATGTGCTGCAACTGACACCAGCGTTATACTCATCTGAAGCACCACAGGACAAGTGTTTCCCTTTACACAGTAATTCTGATGTCTTCTTATAAGCAACAATGACAAATGATCTGCGTTAAGCAATGGAAACATTGCATATCAAGTGCATTTACCAGCCTGCCAGAAAGCCTGCCTGGGATCATGTGTGGTCACTGTATCAGGCTGCGTCCTGCTGAGACGCCTAAACAATTCATTTTGCAACAGTGTAAACACTTGTAACAAATAAGAGAAGTAATAATAATAAGAGAGACGTCTACCGAGAGTCTGGCCAGATAAATGGAATCATCTACGCAATACTGCTCAGGCCGAGGATAGAATAAGCATTGTCTATGGTTGGGGGGAAGATTGCTGCAGCAGGAACCTGCTCTGTAGATCAGTCTTCAAAGGGGTTGTCCAATACAGAATTCACAAAAAATAAAAGAAGATGGCACTACTCCTGTCCACGAGATAGAGGGGTAGGTTATCACACTTGGGAGTGCATGGGTTCCCTGTATTTTGGAGGTATGTATCCTTAGTGGTGCTCAAATCCTCGAAGTGTGAAACAAAAGTCCAAACCACGAAAATACAAGATAGGAAACAAGGATGGCACTCACCAGTTCGTAGTTGTGGATATCTTCTTTTTTATTTCATCAAATATATATACTCACAAAAAATGGGTGCAGGGGAGGGAGTGGGAGCTGAACGCCCAACGGAGGGCAACGGCCGTTTCGCGCTGTGCTGCGCTTCTTCCGGCCCTAAATGGAATCATCTACGCAATACTGCTCAGGCCGAGGATAGAATAAAAATTCACAATCATCTCTGATATACTCTGCGCACGGCTGCGGAAGCTGAGCTGTAATCACATATTTCTATCCATTTACAGTGGCTTACACTGTATTCTCTATGGTTGGGGGGAAGATTGCTGCAGCAGGAACCTGCTCCGTAGATCAGTCTTCAAAGGGGTTGTCCAATACTGACAAATGATGGATCCTTAGGAAAGGTCAATAATGGAGAACCTAGACCCGCACTGAATGGCTGAAGTTATCAGAGGACAGTGGGGCAAATTAAATATTTTTAGACAGGAATCAGATACGAGAGATTCCTAGTCCTGTCTTTCTGCTGTCCCCTCCCTCTCCCCCGACACAGCTGACTCATGCTGTGCCCTCTGGAAGATGTGCACTGTTATATATTCATTATGCTGTACATGTATATATAATGGTGCACATTCTCCATTCTTTAGTGTGTCAGGTTGGATTCCGGGGCCCCCTGACACTGTGGGCCCCATAGCAGCTGCTATGGATTTTACCACTGTAGTTACGCCCCTGGTAAGCACTACTGTGAATTGAAACTTTCTTTTTGAAGGAAACCATTAAAAATACAGTAGTACAATCCAAAAGATCAGACTTAAGTTTTTGTAACTGCTTAAAATCTTCAGTTCTTGGTTAAGACCATGAATAAGAATTGAAGATTTTAACTAGTTGGAGATGCGTAGGTCTGATCTTTGGGATTGTACTACTGTATTTCTGATGTATTAATTCAAGAAGAGAGTAAGTAATTCACTTACCGGTAAATGATGGAAACCACATTTTATCCCTTCATTTCTACCTGTTGACTGTTGCTGATATGGATTCCTAGAGGAGGACAACTAGAGGTCTCTCTCCTGTTCTGAGGATAGCCTGGATGGGTTCAAGTCTGCATACATTAATCCATGGGATGGGTCATTAATATATGATTATTGGGGACCTCCTCTGATCAGCTGATTCTGGCTTCCTCCAACACTGGAACTAACTCAAGGTCCTGAGACATAAATACAGCTCTATTAAATGTGTTGTGGCCTTCAGATGTTACAAGATCTGATAATCCTGAATGATGGACCACCACTCATATTGATGGATAAGCCATTAAAGGGGTTGGCTACTCTTTTAAATAAGTTGTGTATGTGACTTTACTGCCTTATTAATATTCCCACACACATTTAAACACTTGCACATACACTTACATACTTTACTTGCACACGCATTAATATGCTTCCATACCCATACACTTACATATAGAGCATACACACATCACATATACATACACATATACAGACACACAGCATATATACACACATACGGTATATACACAGCATACACAATATACACATACAGCAGATACACATCACAGATACACACATATACATCACATATATGTTATACACTTATATACTGTATAATGTGCAGCATAATATGTAATTAATGATCCACATCCTCCATTCTGTCAGGTTGGATAAAGGGGCCCCCTGACACTGCGGGCCCCATAGCAGCTGCTACGGCTGCTACCCCTGTTACGCCCCTGTGTGTATATATGCAGAGGGAAGCATGTGCAGAACAGGGCAAAGGAGACAAAGACACAGGTACATATACATGGAGAGACATGTCTAATGGAAGGGATTTATTAAAAAGTGGCCAACCCCTTTAATAAAAGTGGGCTGGTCTTTTCATCATTTCATTTTCAGACTAATGGAACCTCTTTTGATGACATTACACCACTTCACCTGTACCCCCCCCCCTTATATTATCTCCCCTGTGTTCAGCTTCCTTTGCTGGTCTTTGCATTAGTGAGAACTCATCAGAAGTGGCCCCAATCCGCACAATATGGAAGCGGCACAATCCCACGAGTGGCTGTCCTCATATTACGGCATTAAGCAGCGCTCAGGCAGTTTTATGTCAGTGAATCAGGACAGACATTTAGAGGAACATTGAAGGTCCGGGGAGATAGAGGATTTTATAGGATATTGCATTACATGGGGCAGAATTGCCAACTATCTCTTCCTCCAGATAAATCCTAAAGTGTGATCCTTCTGCGCTCTCTCATTGTACAATTTACATCTCCTGACAGCCGGGTAATTGCTCGCAGGTCCTCAGTATCTTCACACATTCCTCCGAGAGGCTGTAATGAGGATTCTGCGGATTGTCCTGCATTCTTCTCCTCAAACTTCTCTGTCCAAGGATTTCATCTACATAGACAATTTACTTACAATACAATAACTCAACAAGACCTTATCACCCCGAGAAGATTCATGACCACTCTGGCTCCATATTAGCAGACAATACGGACCATTAACCCCGGGCTATTAATGGTGCAGTTGTATAACTTACATGTATAATTTTACATCTCTGTATACAATGCGCCTGCCAAGGGTCCTCGAGATCCGCACTCAGAGAATGGATTGTATCGAAGACTTGGTTCTTTCTATTACTTGATGAAGGATTCACAATGTATGAGGCTCAGGCACAGAGTATGGCTATTAATATTTATAGAGCTGCGCTATACATAAGTAGAGGGGTTCACATATATTGCACAAAAGTAAGTACAAAACTAGACTGATCCGGCACAAGAATGCAATATTCATAAAACTTTATGGAAATGTTAGCGCTGTGTCTAGAAATACTACAACTCCGATACAAATCTGACCGCAACAACATATGGACTGAGACTGGATGCTCCATCTCTGTGTCTGATTGTTCCACCCATGTTACCCAAATACCAAAGGGGGTCTCCTACTAACATAGGGACAGAATAGATGGAGCAGGGGTCTACTACTAACATAGGGACAGAATAGATGGAGCAGGGGTCTACTACTCATATAAGGGCAGAATAGATGGAGCAGGGGTCTACTAGTCATATAAGGGCAGAATAGATGGAGCAGGGGTCTACTAGTCATATAAGGGCAGAATAGATGCAGCAGGGGTCTACTAGTCATATAAGGGCAGAATAGATGGAGCAGGGGTCTACTAGTCATATAAGGGCAGAATAGATGGAGCAGGGGTCTACTAGTCATATAAGGGCAGAATAGATGGAGCAGGGGTCTACTACTCATATAAGGGCAGAATAGATGCAGCAGGGGTCTACTAGTCATATAAGGCATATAGATGGAGCATGGGTCGACTACTCCTATCGGCGAATAGATGAGCAGGGTCTCTACCAGAATAAGGGCCCAGTATATAAGATGGAGAGGGTCTAACCTACCTTAGTCACTAAGGGCATATAGATTGAGCAGGGGTCTACTTACTCAATAGTGCAGAATAGATGGCGCAGGGGCGTCATAAACGTAAATGGACAGGGTCGAATATCATAAGACAGAATAGATGTGACAGGGTCTACTACTATATAAGGGCAGAATAGAGTGAGCAGGGGGTCACTAGTCAATAATGGCATGAATAATGGGCAGGGGTCTACTATCATATAAGGTCAGAATAGATGAGCAGGGTCTACCTATCTATAATGGCAGAATAGATGGACAGGGGTCTACTACTCATATAGGGCCGAAATGATGGAGCAGGGGTCTAGTTACTATAAGGGGACGAGAATCAGATGGAGATGGCAGGGGTCTACTACCATAAAGGGCAGTAAGATGGAGCAGGGTAACTACCTCATAAGGGCAGCATAGATGGAGCAGGGGTTCTACTACTCATATACTGGCAAGAATAGATGAGCAGGGTCACGTCAGTAGTAAGGGCAGTATTAGATGAGCAAGGGGCTTACTACTCACATAAGGGCAGAATAGATGAGAAGGGTCTATATCCTAAGGGCAGAATAATGAGCAGACTATCATAAGACAAGTGAAGAGTGATGACAGGTTACTAGTACATAAGGCGCAGAATAGATGAGCCGGGGGGTCTACTATCATCTAAGTGGCAGAATGATGGAGGCAGGGTTCTACTCATATAAGGCAGAAAGATGGAAGCAGGGGTCTACTACCTATAAGGCAAGCAGAAGATGGAGCGTGGGCTACTACCATATAAGGCGCAGAATAATGGAGCAGGGTTCGTCTAACATTCATATAAGGCCAGAATAGAGGGAGCAGGGGTCTACTATCAATAATGGGCAGAATAGAGGAGCAGGGGTCTACCTACTAGGGCAGAGTGGAGAGGGGTCAAGTCATGGGCAGAATAGTATGTGAAGGGTCTACTAATACCATTACGGCAAATAGATGGAGCAGGGCGTAACTAAAAGGCGTATGATGCCGTATATAATAGGGCAGAATAGATGGGATCAGGGGTCTACATAATTAAGCGAGATGTCGGTTCTTACCCCTCATATAAGTGGCAGTATAGTATGGAGCAGGTGTCTACTACTCATATCAGGCAGAATAGATGGAGAGGGGTCTATACGTCATAAGGGAGAATAGATGGAGCAGGGGTCTACTACTCATATAATGGGTAGGAGAGTGGACTCTCTGGGACAGATATAGGGTGCTCACTACGTCATATAAGGGCAGAATAGATGGAGCAGGGGGTCTACTAGTCATATAAGGGCAGAATAGATGTGAACAGGGGTCTGACTACTCTATAAGGGCAGAATATGATGGAGCAGGGGTCTACTAGCATATAAGGGGCAGTATAGATGGAGACAGGGGTCTATTCTAGTCTATAAGGGCGAGACGAATATAGTGGACAGTGGGTCTACTACTCATATAAGGGCATTATAGATGAGCAGGGTCTCACTACTCATATAACGTACGAGTGGACAGGCTAATTTAAAGGGAGAGCATGAGAGGGTCCTATATAATATAAGGCAGATATATATGGAGCAGGGGTCGACTAGTACATAAGGGCAGCAATAGAGTGGAGCAGGGTTCTAACTACTCATATAAAGGGGCAGAATAGATGAGCAGGGGTTACTACTATATAAGAGCAGAATAGATGGAGCAGGGGTTCTACTAGTCATATAAGGCCGATAGATGGACAGGGGGTCTACTGTGCATTATAATGGAGACATGAATAGATGGAGCAGGGGTATGTAGGCGACTAGACGGGGTCATAGTCATATACGGGCAGAATAGATGGGCAGGGGTCTACTTATATAATGAGCAGAATAGTATGGAGCAGGAGGTCACTACTCATATAAAGGACAGAATAGATGGAGCAGGTCCCCCCCCCCCCCCACCCTACTACCATATAAGGAGGAATAATGGAGCAGGCGGGGTCTTACTACCATATAAAAAAATAAAGAAAAAAAATACAAAAAAAAAGGGCAAATATAGTATATAAGGGCAGAATGATGGAAGCAGGGGTCTACTATCCATAAGGAGGAAGATACTGGATCATGGGTTCTACTGTCATATAAGGGCAGAATCGAAGATGAGCAGGGGTGTTACTGTCATAAGGGCATATAGATGGAGCAGGGTTTCTACTCCATTGAAGGGCAGTATAGATGGGGAATGTTATTTAAAGGATTATTCCACACAAGTTCTTAAATATCTAACCAAAAAAACACCTCCAAGTTTTACCTAACTGATATAAAGTAACCAATGACTTCATATGGTACCCACACTAGCTCTATTAATCATGTAGTCTATACACTGACCAAAAAAAATAAAAACACCCCATGAAAAGAATACACAATCAAAAAACCAACAGTACCAGTGTGATAATATCTAGACTGGGAGCTATTTACATAAATCTGATAAAAAGGTCTGGTACAAATGTAGACATCACAGCATCAGTAAAGCATTTTAGGGGGAAAGGGTTAATGAACTTAATAACAACTCAACAGACCATACCCCAAAGTATATTAAACCCAGCTATACTAGCCATAATAACCAACAAGAGGCAATGCTGCACAGTACAGTACAACACTGTCGCGAACACCCCGACGTACGTTTCCGCAACTCCAGGGGTGCGAAATGGGCCGTTGGGAGGAGGAAACCAGAAGACGCCGAGGAAACCCAGCAAACACGGAGTAAATACAACCTCCTCACAGATCTTTACAGCGTCCTATACAGAAAGGCAGAACAGACTGAAAAATATGTTGGTTTTGCAGCAAGATCTTGTGCAGGAGATCTGCAGATTTTGTGGGCAGATACTTTAAAAATGCATTAGCAAAGGGAGTGTATGAGCTTGGCGGCGAGTGTGGCATGGATCTAGTGTGTGTACAGTTGTTTAAGTGTACTTACGTTAAGGGACTTTAGTTTGAGGGGCTTAGCAGGTAACTCTGTGTTCTTTGTTCTTGACGTAAATTCTTCTTTCTGTGATACTCTTTGTATCCCCACTTAGAATAATTGACTCATAAGTTGGCATTGCAACGTGTACTCCTGTGCCATGTATGCTTTCCTTGAACACTCGCGAGGGGGAAATACTGAACGCGTGGTGGGTGTGTGAAATTATCCATCTGACAGCCCGCATTCGGAATCTAAAGAGCAGTTTCAAGGGCAAACGCAATTGATAATATGGAACGAAGGTTTGCTGGCTCCTGAGCACACAACTCTCTGGGAGAATGGTTGTTGGGAGGGAAGTATGGAGGGCAGGTGGGGAAAAGGGGGGGCAGCTAGTTGGGTACGGAACTAGTGAAGGCGGGGTAGGGGAAGAGGTTGAGAGAGTTAGTCCTGTCTGGTGCACCCCAACTAGTTCTGCCAGCTGGAGGATAGGGGGGAATATCAGCTCTGGGGTAGCAATGCTGCAGAAGATGTGTGACGCTAGGCAACAGGGAATGGTGTCGCAGTCAGAAGGTAATGGAGCACAGCAAGTCACACAGGTGCTGGTAGGGGAGTGTTCCATTATTAGGGGAACACACAGGGCAATCTGTCACAAAGACCGGTCATGACCGAACGTGTGTTGTTTGCCGGGATCGGGTTTCGGCATTTTGCGGACCGGGTTGATGGATACTGGGAGGGGTGGTGGAACCAGCGGTCATGGTCACACATTGGCACTATGGTACAAAGTAACAGGTAGGGAAGGGTACTAAAAATGATTGCAGAGATTAGGCCATAAGCTTCAGGGCAAGGACCTCAAATGTAATTTTCTCCGAAATACTGCCTGACCACTGCCACACCAGAAAGGCACCGGAGACCGAGGTAAATAATTGGCTCAAAGTTGGTGTAGAAAGGATGGGTTTGGGTTCATGGAGAACTGGCTGACTTTTCCCCTGTGGGCTACAGTCTCTACGTAGGATGGCTGCACTCAAATGGAGGGGGTCCCTGTTTTAGGGAAAAATGGCTCGAAGGTTGGGAGGAGTGTTTAAACTAAGACCTGGGGGGAGGGCAACTACACTGTGCCGGCCAATAAACGGTGTACATAGAAGCTGGGAGAAGCCAAGTCCATGGGGGAGGAAGGGGGGCTGGAATTAGATTGGGGAATAATGCAAAAGGAATACGGACAGTGAAACAAACCATATAAAAGTGTATGTCACAAATGCAGAAGGCCTCAACAACCAACTGAGGAACTGGAACTCTTGATGTTGGACGCGGAATCTGATTTAGAGAGTGGGTACAGCGAGACATGGCTTGACAGTAAGCTCTGACTGGGCTGTTCTATAGAAGGTTATGTCTTTTTTGAGAAAGGATCGTATTAACTAAAAAAGGGGGAGGGGTTTGTTTATATGTGAATTCTTGCCTCAAGCCCTTCCTGCAGATGACATCAGTAACGCAAATGTGATCCCCTATGGGTGGAGATCGGTGGGAAGGGAAAGAATAATAAAATATTACTAGGGGTTTGTTATCGGCTCCAAATCTAATGGCGGCAGCAGAGGATTGCTGATAAGTGAAATGGATGCGGCTTCAAACATGGTGAAGGTCTTAGCATGGGGGACTCAATTACCACCCAGCTATTGACTGGGGGCAGAAACCTGGCGGTCCTTCAAAGGTAGCAGGTTTCTTGTCAACAACAAAATACCAATTACCTGTCCACTAGTCTGGGAGCGCCACAAGAGGGGGGGCACTGCTTGGACCTTAAACAAAACCATCCTGACAACAGACCTGATAGGGTAATCAAAACTACAGGTGTGGGGAACCTGGGATAGTGATCAAAATCCTTGATTTTTGTATTCGCTTTACTAAGGCGTTAGTGAAGGGGCAAAAACCAACACTTCCTAAACTTCAGGAGGGCCAATTTTCAAATCAACTAAGGGTAGACCTAAGGCATAGACTGGGATAATGCTTCTTCATGGACAAAAGCCCCCCCCCAAAATGGGACTGTTTTTTCGCATATATTCTGAAAAAGTCCTGTGAGCAACCCAGACCTATGGGAAAAGCATAAAAGTAACAAGAAAACCCTGATGTGGCTAACTAGTCTTGTAGGAGCACTAAGCAGAGATAACCGTTTAAGTGCTAACACGTGAAGGGACGTATGAGGCAGTAACAAGGATTAATAGAGAGAAAAATAACTCCTGTAAAACGCAGATAAGGCCGCAAAATAGAGACTGAGAGAAATATTCCAGGAAAGCAAAAATAATTCCCAAATATTTTCAAAGTAAGAATGATAAACACTAAAACAGAGAGTGTGGGGTCCCCTAGAATAACAGGTGGTCCTGGTGGAAGGAGATGAGGAAAGGGCCAAATCTACTGAATGTCGCCTTCTCAACGTCTACCCAAACTCCCCGGTGAAGACACAATGAGAATATGTAATTCTTTTTATAATGTCAACATTTTAACCAGGAAGAGTACGGCTCCAGCCTCGCAACCACTAAGATAATAAATCACTGGGCCGATGGCGACACCCCGGGTTCCTGCATGAATTATGTACGGTGATAGACAGACCGTTATTTTTAATATTTTGAAGATCACTGAGGATGGGTTATGTCCCAGGAATGGCGCATAGCAAATGTGGTACCATAAGACAAAAAAGGCTCAAATATCGATCCTGTCACTACAACCCGTAAGTCCATAACGGCTGTGGTGGGAAAATCTTGAGGGGTTTATTAGAGATGCATCCTTGAGTAATCTCACGTGTGCACACAAACCCTGATAAACCCAGCCCCGGCAGCATGGGTCGATGAGAGATCGTCCTGTCAGACTAATCTGATTGGTTTCTTCTACGAGAGGTAAGTTCAAGACTGGATCTGGGACTCTGTGGTATGTGTATATCTGACTTTTCAAATGCATTGACACCGTGCCACATAAAAGGTTGGTATATAAAATGAGCCTGCTGGGAATGAGGAGCAAAATCTGTGTATCTGGGTAAGTAATTGGCTTGTGAAGAAAACAGAGGGTGGTCTTAATGGCCCATTCCAGATTGGGTTGATGTTACTCATTGGAGTGCCACAGGGGTCAGTATTTGGGGCCACTTCTTTTTAATATTTTATTAATGACCTTGTATTGTGTTTACACAGTCAAGTTTCAATATTTGGCAGATATACTAAGCTTGTACAGTATAAATACTGAGTCGGATAGTTTAGCATTACAAGAGGCTTTGTGGAAGCTTGAGGGATGGCGGAGAATGGTTTGATGAGGTATTACTGTAAATAAATGTAAAGTTTGCACTTTGGCATGGAACAAAAAGTATAATTATGTTCTAAACGTCCAATTCTTAGTAAAACTGAACGCGAAAAGACTTGGGTATTGGTGGATGGGAAACTTAATATTTTAGTGACCAGAGGCCCAGGCGCTGCTGCTAAAGCAAATACATAATGGATGTAATCAACGAGAGAATAGATGTCTCACTATAAAGACATAGCTTGCCCTTATACAACTCCCTGGTCAGACCACACATGAATTTTGTGTACATTTGGGCACCATATTAAAAAGACTAGTACACTGGAACGGTGCAGAGAGAGCATCAGGATTATAGGGGAATGGGACTAGAAGACAATGACAAACTACAAAATTTGGGATATTCAGTTTTTAGAAAAAACGACGGGGGGAGACCCTCATTACATGTACGAATAATAGCCTGAACGGACAGTTAAAGGATCTCTCCAAAGAATCTTTTTATACCTGGCCTGTACCAGGACAAGGGCATCCTCTACGCCTATAGAGAGGAGATTCTATACATCACCCGGAGAGACAAGGTTCTTTTACTGTATCGAAGCAGTGAGACTGTGGATCTCTCTGCCCGCGGAGGTTGTTATGGCCGACCTATGTACATGTTCAAGGACCCCTTGATTGCCTTTCTGGAGAGAAAAATTTGTTATACGGGTATGGGTATAAAACATTTATTTAATTCGTGAAGGTTGGACTTGATGGACTTTGCGTCTCCTTCCAGCCTTATATACTATGAATGACGCCTTGTAACAAAATTTAAACTTCTCCTAAATGGAAGTGCCAAAATTAATCCTCACACCTGATGGTCCTCTACCAGCTCTGAACCGGAGGAGAAAAAGCTGCAGCTGGTTCTGGTTAAGACTGATGCCTTCGCTCAGAGATAGAAGGGCTCGAAAACAGAAGTGTGAGCACAGCCTAGAAGCGAATCCTGGAATATAAATCTATATATCACGTCCCCCTGCTGCTACTAGACAACCACACCCCAAGGTCTTATTAAACATCTCTCCAGGAACAATACCTAAAACCATTGTGCCGAGCACAGCAGTGTTAGGACAACTATCTTAATGTGCTTGGAGTACGTAAATCTGGAATTTATATATCAATTCCTGCTGCTACTAACAACATACATAATGGTCTCCATTCCACATGTCTCCCGGACGTACATAACCATGGCTGAATTCTGTATGGTCACAACACCTGCTGACAGGTTCCCTGTGTTGCATTTAGTATCCATATTTCCTACAGTTCTTCGTCTTTACAGTCTTCTCGACACAGAACAACATCACTGCACCTAAAAAAGAAAATACATAAACTCTAAATGTAGGCGAGAATAAAAAAAAAAATCACTGGCTACATAAGATATTCTGCGCATTACGCTGGATACATGTGCGCCGCGTTACACTATCAATGTCAGACACATTTAATAATCAGACAGTTTTGCTGCATTTCAATGACAACAAAAATGAAAGTCATTTAACTTTAAGAACCAGGAAACAAAGGGTTTTTAGTTGCGGTAATAATAGTCCTGTACCCGGTGGCCACTTATCTTGGTTTGAGAAGTTGATGATTAGCGGTCGACGCCGGGCAATTCTTAGAAACGTAGCTTTTCATCTCAGTCACTCCAAACAACCCCTCCCCGGCCTCTGAATGAAAGACGGCGGCTTCTAGGGGAGCCTTTCTCAGCCCCCACTCATGTCTATTGTACTGTCATGGGATTCCCACTAGGTGGCTCCACAAGTGGCCACGCTGGAGTTGTAGTTTTGATAGAAAACAGCCCTTGGTAGAGGTCTAGCTTTAAAAAAAGGGGGTTTTTAGAACAATGTTTATGTCCGTAGATCCATGCAGAAGCTAGGACCGATGTTGTACTGGCATAAGGATGCTGATACTTTCACTTAACGGGGTTGTCCTATGTGGTAATGTTTATTCCCTCTCCACAGAGAAAGAATAACATGTGGATAACTGGGACTCCCATCAGTTACCAACAGAGTCTCATTCTCCCATCTGCATTCAGTGTCTGCTGCCAATGTCATTCATGTCTTTATGGGACCGCTGACATGGAGTCATGGGTCTGACCCAATACCCCCACTACTCATAAGAGCTCATTTCCATCATCTTAATGGACCTCAGGATGAGCGTTAACACGGCTGCACCACTGATTCTACTATGGACTCTCCATGGAAGTACGAGGGCTCGTAATCACATCCCACCAAATGCAAACCACCCGGTCATCCCCTCTGCCCTTCCATAATCAAACACTTTACCCAGCAATGGATACATTAAGGAACATTTCAGGCATTTATGTTTGAGTGGGACTTGTGGTTCCCAAACTGATGGTGGAACCCATGGATGGACCTTGAATATCGAGACTTATCCCCCATGCTGTGAGTGAGGTGGACCTTTGGTTCAAGTAGAACACTTCTTTTTATTTTGATTTGTAATAATAATTTGATTATTTTAATATGGCAGAGGCCCTCAAAAGAGCTAAAACGCAGGAGTGGGTCCAGGAGGAATTAGACGCATCCAGTCCATCCATTGTTATGTGACCCACATTTCCTTTGGATCTACATTTACCCTCTAGTAAAACATAAATAATTATCCTTTCTTTCTTTCCTAATTGGATATTTTACGAGTTTATTACATTAACTTCCAGGGCAATGCTTAAAAGTATATCTACCACCAGGATAAAGGACTGGTAACCAGCATCTTGCATACTGGTGATGCCCCCTAGGCAGAGCGTGCTTCTCTACTTCTCATGCCTGTTTTTATTTTAATGCTCTGGGCTCTAAGGTGTTTACTGGACCTGAGCCCCCTGAGGCTTCTTTGCTAATTTTCACGCCTTTATTTTCTTTGAAACCAAGGCATACGAAGCTGAAGAAGAAGGAATCCTTCCAGAGAGTCACCACCATCTGTCAGTGTGCTTGGTTTACAATCCTTCATCCCTGGCGGTAGATGTTCTGTTAAAGTTTTTTAGAGTAGCTATCCTATCTACCTACCTCCTCCCTGACCTGGGAGAGGGATGATACAGAGTTTACATTCTATGAGATGAGGGGGTGACACAAGACTTACATCTATGAGGATGAGGGGAGACCACAAAGCTTACATTCTATTAGATGAGGGTTGACACAAGAGCTACATCTACAAGGATGAGGGATGCCACAGATCTTACCTATTAGGATTAGGGGGTGACCAATAGCTACGTCGATGAGGATGAGGGGGTGGCACAAAAGCTTACATTCATGAGGATGACGGGAGGACACCAGAGCTTATGTCAATGAGATGAGGGGGACACAAGAGCTTACAGTCTATGCAGATGAGGGGACCAAGAGCTTACAGTCTCTGAGGATGAGGGGTGACACAGAGCTCATTCTAGAGATGAGGGGGGTGACACAAGAGCTTACAGTCGTAAGGATGAGGAGGTACCAATTTTCAGTCCCTATGAGGAATAGGGGCTGACACAAGATATTACAGTCTAATGAGGATGAGGGGAGGACACAGAGCTTACCTTCTATAGGATGAGGGGTGCCCCAAGCTTTAGTCTACTGATGTGATGGGGTTGACCCAAGAGCTTACAGTCTTTGGCTGAGGGGAGACACAGAGCTTACAGTCTATTAAGAGGGAATGAACACAATGCTTACAGTCTAGGGGATGAAGGGGGAAACACAAAGCTTACAAGTCGATTAGGATGAGGGAGTTGACACAAAGAGCTACGGCGATTAGGATGAGGGGGACACAGAGCTTACAGTCTATGAGAATGAGGGGTGACACAAGACTTACAGTCTCTTAGGATTAGGGATTACCAAGAGCTTACAGTCTATGAGTAATGAGGTGTGACACAAGAGCTTACCTTCTATGATGAGCAAAGGGGTGACACAGAGCTTCGCAGTCTATGATGATGAGGGGTGACACAAAGAGATTACAGCCTATTGTATGAGGGGACACAAGAGCTTAACCGTCTATGAGGATGAGGGGGTGACCAAGAGCGACAGTCCTGTAAGGTTAGGATGGGACACCGAGCTTACAGTCTAGGAGGATGAGGGGACTGACAACAAAGATTACAGTCGATGAGAAGAAATCTACTACTCATATAAGGGCAGAATAGATGGAGCAGGGGTCTACTAGTCATATAAGGGCAGAATAGATGGAGCAGGGGTCTACTAGTCATATAAGGGCAGAATAGATGGAGCAGGGGTCTACTAGTCATATAAGGGCAGAATAGATGGAGCAGGGGTCTACTACTCTTTTAAGGGCAGAATAGATGGAGCAGGGGTCTACTACTCATATAAGGGCACCTAGCTTAGCTAATCTCTGAAATCATTTTTAAGGACCCCTCTTCCCTACCTGTTACTGTGTATTAGTGCCATATGGTGACATGACCGCTGGTCTCCCCACCCCTCCCAGTATCCATCAACCCGGATCCGCAAAAATGCCGAAACCAGCATCCCGGCAAACAACACACGTTCGGTCAGTGACACGTCTTTGTGACAGATGTGCCCTGTGTGTTCCCCTAATACTGAATCACTCCCATACCAGCACCTGTGTGACTGCTGTGCTCCATTACCTT
The DNA here is from genome assembly GCA_019512145.1 of Engystomops pustulosus. NCBI lineage: Eukaryota > Metazoa > Chordata > Amphibia > Anura > Leptodactylidae > Engystomops > Engystomops pustulosus. Next base: position 2,918,907 of record CM033649.1, on the reverse strand, counting down.
CTGATGCGAGCACCATCCCTGTTCTAGCGGCCACATTTTCTGCAGCATTGCTACCCCAGAGCTGATATCCCCCCTCATCCTACCAGCTGGCAAACTATGTGGGGTGCACCAGACAGGACTAACTCTCTGCCACTCTTCCTCTACCCCGCCTCTACATGTTACCCAACTAGCTGCCCCCCCCTTTTCCCCCCAACCTGCACCTCCATACTTCCCTCCCACAACCATTCTTCCCAGAGAGTTTGTGTCAGAGCACAAACTTACGTTCCATATTATCAATGCGTTTTACCTTGAAACTTGCTCATTTAGATCCAGAATGCGGGCTCCAGATGACAATTTTCACACACCCCCACACGCAGTATCCCCTCGCGCGTTTCAGGAAGCATACATGGCACAGGATGTACAACCGTTGAGCAATGCCAACTTATGAGTCAATTATTCTAAGGTGGGGATTACAAGAGACGTTATCACAGAAAGAAGAATTTAACGTCAAGTAACAAGAACACAGAAGTACCTGCTAAGCACCTCAACTAAGTCCCTTAACGTAAGTACACTTTAAGACAACTGTACACACACTGTCAGATCAATGCCAACTCGCCGCCATAGCTCATACATCCCTTTGCTAATGATTTTTAAAGTATCTGCCACACAAAATCTGCAGATACTCACTGCACAAGATCTGTGCTGCAAAACCAATCATATTTTTCAGTCTTTACTGCTTTCTGTATAGGAACTGCTGTAAAGATCTGTGAGAAGAGTTTGTATTTCTCGTTTTGCGTGGGTTTCGCTTCGTGTTTCTTTCCCATCAAACGGCCCATCTTCGCCCACCCCCCTGAGTGACGGAAACGTACGTCGGGGGTTCGGACAGTGTGTGTACTGTACTGTTGCGCATTGCCTCTTGTTGGTATTATGGCTTAGTCATAGCTGGGTTCTAAATACTTTGGGGTGATTGGTTGTTGGATTTTATTAAGTTCATTAACCCTTTCCCCTAAAAGCTTTACTGATGCTGTGATGTCTTACCATTGTAACCAGACCTTTTATAGATTAATATGTAATAGCTCCCAGTCTAGATATTATCACACTGTATGTTGGTTTTTTAATGTGTATGTCTTTTCATGGGGGTTTTTATTTTTTTTGGTCAGTGTATAGACTATATTGATTAATAGAGTAGTCGGGACATTGGTTACATCATTGAGTCTTGGTACTTTATATCAGTTAGGTGTAAAATCTGGGAGGTGTTTTTTGTGGTTAGATATTAAGAATCTTGTGGGATAATCCTTTAAATACTTATCATTCCTTAGGGACCTCCATCTATTATCCTATATGCAAGACCTCTCATATTGCTATGTAGTAGACATACCATGTATCTTCCCTTCTTAGATGGACCCTCTCATCATTCGATTGACTGTACCCTTCCAATATGCTCTAATGTAGACCGCTCTCATTCGCTTATAGAATTGGGGGGGGGGGGGGCCATGCTCATCTTCTGCTTTTGAGACCGCTATTATTCTGCCTATTGCGGAACCCCTGATCTTCGCCCTTAATAGAACCACGATCAGCATTATGAAAACCCCGTCCACTTGACTAGACTTAGCCAGATCTGTTATTCCCTGCTCTCTATTGCCCTATTGGTAAGACCCTCCATCATGCCCTTAGTGACATACCCTGCTTCCATTATTCTGCCATTTTTTTATTGTTGGACCCTTGTCTTTTTCTTATTTTTTGTTCTGATTTTTTATCTATATGCCTTATATGATATATATCTTATGCCTTTGAGTAGTAACCCCTGTCCATATGCCCTTATAGCTATAGACCCCCTGCTTCCATCTATGTGGTTCCCCTATCATTTTCTTTATATGTAGTAGACCCCGCTCCATCTTCGCCATACTAGTCGACTCTCCTATCGCCCTATAGTAGTACCTCTCTTTATGCATTGATAGTGACCCCTGCTCCATCTATTCTGCTCATTATTGACGTAGTAGCCCTCTGCTCCATCTATTCTGCCCGTATATGAGCTATGAACCCTGCTTCCATCTAGTTGCCATTATGAGGGATAGTAGACCCCTGACTCCATCTATTCTTCGCCATTATTGCACAGTAGACCCCTGCTCAATCTCTCTATGCCCTATAGTGACTAGTACCCTGCATCATCATCTGCCTCTTATATTAGTAGTAGACCCCTGCTCCATCTATTCTGCCCATTATATGAGAGTTAGGAACCCCTGCTCCATCTATTCTGCCTTATATGAATGTCGACCCCTGCTCCATATTCTGCCTAATGAGTGCTCCATCTTAATTATACTATAGACCCTGCTCCATCTCTTCTGCCCTTATAATGAATAGCGCCTGCTCCATCGATACTGCCAGTTAGATGAGTAGTAGACCCTGCTCCATTCTATACTGCCCTTATATGAGTAGTAGAACCCCTGCTCCATGCTATCTTTCTCTCTTTCGTCCTTAATGATAGATAGACCCTGTCTCCACTATACTGCCCTTATATGAATTATAGACCCTGCTACATCTATTCTGCCCTTATGTGAATAGTAGAACCCCTAGCTTCCATCTAATTCTGCCTTATAGACTATTAAGACCCTGCCTGCTCCTCTATTCTGCCATTATATGAGTAGTAGCCCCTCGCCATTATACTGCCCCTTATATGAGTAGTTAACCCCTGCTCCATACTATCTCCCTTATAAGGATGAGTAGACCCCTGCTCCATCTATTCTGCCTCTATATATGAGTAGTAGACCCCTGCTCCATCTTCGCCTTATATGAGTAGAGAACCCCTGACCATCTATTCTGCCTTATAGATACTCGTAGACCCCTACTCCATCTATTCTGCCCTTATATGACTAGTAACCCGCTCCATACTATTCATCGGCCCTTATATTATAGTAACCCCTGACTCATCTATTCTGCCTATATTGAGTAGTAGACCCCTCATTTCCATTAGTCTATCTGCGCCATCTATTATGCATATGGTAGAGAGCCCTTCATCTCACTTACTGCCCTTATGATTAAGGTAGGTTAGACCCCTGCTACCTCTTTCTGCCCTTATTGACTGTAGACCCTGCTCTCTATTCGCCCGTTATAGGAGTAGTGAGCCCATGCTCCATCTATTTCTGCCTTATATGCGTAGTAGACCCCGGCTCCATCTTATTCTGCTGTGCCCTTATATGAGTCAGTAGACCCCTGCTCCATCTATTCTGCATCTATATATGAGTAGTAGACCCCTCCTCCATATTAATTCGCCCTTATATGAGTAGTAGACCCCCTGCTCATCTATTTGCGCATTATGACTAGTAGACCTCCCTTAACTCCTTACTATAGCCCTGCTCCTATCAGGATTCTAGTAGACCCCTGTCTCCATCTATTCGCCCTTAATGAGTAGTAGAACCCCCTGCTCCATCTATCTGCCCTTATATGAGTAGCGTAGACCCTGCTCCATCTATCTGCCCTATATGAGTAGTAGAAACCCCTGCTCCATCTATCTGCCCTTATAGAGTAGTATACCCTGCCCATACTCATCTCGCCTTATATGGTAGTAGACCCCTGCCATCTCTCTATTGATCTGCGCACTGCTATATAACTAGTACCCCGCTTCCATCTATTTCTGGCCCTATATTGACGAGTAGACCCCTGCGCCATCTATTTCTGCCATTATATGACTAGGTAGACCCTGGCTCCATCTATTCTGGTCTACTAGTCATATAAGGGCAGAATAGATGGAGCAGGGGTCTACTACTCCTATAAGGGCAGAATAGATGGAGCAGGGGTCTACTACTCATATAAGGGCAGAATAGATGGAGCAGGGGTCTACTAGTCTAATCCCCCAGTTATACCCACTGTACAGATATCTTATATACAGGAGATCCCCAGTTATACCGGCTGTACGTATCATCTATTACAGGAGTTCCCCAGTTTACAGCTGTACATTATTCATTAATATACAGGAACCCAGGTTATACAGTCTGTACAGTATCACATTTATACAGAATCCCCAGGAACCGGCTGGTTCCTATATCATTAATACAGAGATCCCAGGTTTAGTACGCTGTACATACATTACAGAGCCCAGTTAGCGACAATCATAATCGTAGATCCCCAGGTTATACGGCTGTACATAAGAGTATCATACGGAATCCCCGGTTATCCAGCGGTACATATACATATCTACAGGAGATCCCCCAGGTTAATAGCGCTGTCATCTTATCTGACCCCAGTGTAGTTTACAACATTCTATACAGGAGATCCCTCAGTGTATACAAGGGCTTGTACTATTCTCATATATACAGGAGATCGCACAGGGATTAGCGCCTGTACATATATATCATTCTTACAAGGAGATGCCCAGGTTATCACCGATGTCACAGAAGTTATCATCATATACAGGAAAAGGGGGGATCACCGGTTATGCGTGTACATATATCATTAGTCACAGAGATCCAAGGTATACAGACGCCTGTACATATATCATTATATCCAGGAGATCCCAGTTTACGATACCTCTTACATATTTATAAGAGATATCACCAGGTTTTATCCGGCTGTGACTTTAATTCACTATCAGGGATCCGGTTATACAGCTGGACTAAGAGATCGGCCCAGTTAGTACCGCTAGCATATACATTATACTACGGAATCCCCAGGGTTATCCGCTGTACATATTCATAATACATGAGATCCCTAGGTATACCTCTGTACATAGTATCATTATATACGGAGATCCCAGGTGTATACTCGCCGCTGTACATAACATATACAGGATCACTTACGCGTAATGTTCATAAGAATCCCCAGGTTCATACCGGCTGTTACTATATCATTATATACAGGAGATCCCCAGGTTATACGGCTCGAGATCGTATACCAGAGATCCAGGTATAGCGGACATTCTTTCGATCCCGGTTATCAACGCTGTACATAAATGCATATACAGGAGAATCCCCAGGTATACACCGGTACATATATCAACTTATTATACGGAGATCCCAGGTATATAGCGGCTGACATAATCATTAATAACAGATTCCCAGGTTAGACCGGCTGACATAGATCATTATACAGAGATCCCCCAGGTTAGACCGGCTGTACATATATCATGTATACAGGAGAACCAGGTTTAGCGCTGTACAGTATCACTATGACAGAGACCCAGTTATACCACCTGTACATAGTCATCATAGACAGGAGATCCCCAGGTTTACCATGCTGTACAATACCTAATACAGGAGATCCCCAGTTACTCCGGCGTACTATATCATAGTATATACAGGAGATCCCCAGGTTATATTAGCTGTACAGATATCACTGGATATAAGGAGTTCGCCCAAGGTTATACCGGCTGTACCATAATCATTATACAGGAGAATCCCCAGGTTATACCAGTGTAGCATATATCTTATACAATACAGACGATCCCCGGTTTATACCAGCTGTACTAGATCATTATATACAGAGAGTTCCCAGGTATACCGGCTGTAACATATATCATTATATACAGGAGATCCCAGGTTATACCGGCTTGTACATATATCATTAACTAGACAGAGATCACCCGTTATCCGAGCGGCACTGTACAACTTATCTTTTAGTACAGGAGATCCAGGTTATACCGCTTGTACAATTCATATACGACCGGAGATTCCCCAGGTGATACCAGCTGTACATATATCATTATATACAGAGATCCCAGGTGTAAGCGGCACTGCCTGTACATATATCATTATATACGGAGATCCCCAGGTTATCGCGTGTACATAATAGCATTATATACAGGAGATCCCCAGGTAACGGTACTATTATACAGGTTAGCCCAGATATAGCGCACGTATCACTATATACAGGAGTCCAGGTTATACGGCTGTACTATATCATATATCAGGAGGATCCCCAGGTTATCCAGCTTGTACAATATATTAGCCGATATCAGGAGATCCCCAGGTTATACCGGCTGTACAGTATATCATATATACAGGAGATCCCCCAGGTTATACGCGCTGTAGACATATATCATTATATACAGAGATCCCCAGGTTATACGCGTCAATTAAAGGGGATCCGGTGATAGAATATATCATTATATACAGGAGATACCCAGGTTATACCGCTGTACATATTCATTATCGGAGATCCCCAGTTTATAACCGGGCTGTACATATAGTCATTATAACAAGGAGATCCCAGGTTATACAGCTTACATACTTCGATATCTATACAGGAATCCCCAGGTATACCGGCTGTAATAATCATATTATACAGGAGATCCCCAGGTTATACCGGCTGTACATATATCATTAATGACAGAAGGCATCCCCAGGTTATATAGCTGTTACAGATATCATTATACTCACGGAACCCCCAGTTTAACCGGCTGTACATGATATCATTATGAACAGAAGATCCCGGCTTATTACCAGCTGTACATATATCATTATAGACAGGAAGATCCCCCAGGTTTTAACCGGCTGTACTATATCAGATTAATACAGGAGACCCCCAGGTTATACCGGTGACATCATATCATTATATACACCCCCAGGAGATCCCCAGGTTTAATACAGGCTGTACAAATCATTATATACAGAGATCCCAGGTTATACGGCTTGTACATTTACCAGGAGATCAGCCAGGATAGCAGGCTGTACATATATAACGTTATAGATTGTATAGCCTCCATGTGATGACTTGCAGTCCGTGGTGCTGGACATGTATCACAGCGAGTGTCTGGAGACTGGATTCTCCATGGAGCGGAGGAGAAAGACGTCAGCAAAATAAAACAATTTCCAGCGTTGATTAGAAGTAACAGTATTGTGCGGGCGCCGCTGTCACTCTCCTATCATTTCCAGTCTCGCTGTGATAAGGTCGCCCGCCATTAATATTCGGCAGAAGTGGATAAGTAACACCTGTAAATTTCATTCACGACAAAGACAATCAGTGCGACTGTCACTTCCCTTACACCGAGGAAACCGCCACATAATTAATAATGCATCGATACCCGGCCTATCCCCATCACTTTCACATGGTGCCAGGTACCCGCTTATACCAATCACATGGCACCAGTGGGGTATGACCCGCTTATCCCCATTACAATGGTGGCCAGGTAGCCCTATCCCCATCACATGGGCACATGTAGAGCTTATACCCTCACTGCACATGGTGCCAGGTACCCTTCCTGCCCCCCTATATCACATGGCACCATTAACCCCCCGCTTATCCCCATCACATGGTGCCAGGTAGCCGCTTCTCCCCATCACATGGCACCATGTAGACGCTTATCCCCATCGGTGTCACATGGTGCCATGTGGATTCAGACTATAGGATATACATATTATCTGTACGGAACTTGCCTAGAGAATTCCCTACAGACATTAATGAGTCGGCTCCATCCTATTGCTGCCTATGGCCATGAAGCTGCTGTAAAGCTTCTCACTTGATGCTATTACTGGAGCTCAGGCGAGGTGGACACTCCTATGCTCTTAGAAGAAGAAAAAAACTATAAATTAATATATTTTGTTATCTGCTTTTTTTTGTCAAAAGAACAACAAAGACGGAACAATCCAGATAAGTACATGAGATGCTGTGAACATGATAGGTGCATTGCATTAATAATCAACGTCTTGTTAATGTTTGTGCTGTGCCTTAGGGCCATTGATGTTTGTTTGTGGGCCTTAGTGGCCATTATTTGTGGTGTGCCCTTAGTTGTCATGATGTTTGCGTGTGCCTGTTTGTCCCATGATGTTGTTTGTGCTAGTAGGGTCCATGATGATTGGGGTTCGCCTAGTTTCATGATGTTTGTTTTGTGCTTAGGTGTCCATCGATGTTTGGTGGTGTGCATTAGTGTTTCCATGATTGTTTGTTTTTGGGCCTAGGTTGTTCCATGATGTTTGTTTTGTGCCTTAGGTGTCCATGATGTTTGTGGTGTGCCTTAGGTGTCCAGATGTTTGGTGTGTGCCTTAGTTGTCCTGATGTTTGTTTTGTGCCTTAGGTGTCCATGATGTTCGTGGTGTGCCTTAGGTGTCCATGATGTTTGTTTTGGGCCTTAGGTGTCCATGATGTTTGTTTTGTGCCTTAGGTGTCCATGATGTTTGTGGTGTGGTGTGCAATGATAGTGTGTTGGCCTATTTGTTTTGCCATTAGGTTCCAGAATGTTTGTTTGTCCTTAGTGTCCATGATGTTGTGGTGTGCCTTAGGTGTCCATGATGTTTGTGGTGTGCCTTAGGTGTCCATGTTTGCGGCGTTGACTGTTCATGTGTGTGGGCCTTATGTCATGAGCGTTTTTGCCGTGCCGTAGGCCCTGTCCATGATGTTTTGTGGTGTGCCTTGGTTCCATGATGTTTGTGGTGTGCCTTAGGTGTCCATGATGTTTTGTCCTTATGGCCATGTTGTTTTCTTAGGTCCATTGTTGCGAGCGGTTTGTTTTGTGTCTTAGGTGTCCATGATGTTTGTTTTGTGCCTTAGGTGTCCATGATGTTTGTTTTGTGCCTTAGGTGTCCATGATGTTTGTTTTGGGCCTTAGGTGTCCATGATGTTTGTTTTGTGCCTTAGGTGTCCATGATGTTTGTGGTGTGCCTTAGTTGTCCATGATGTTTTGTTTGGGCATTAGGTGTCCATGATGTTTGTTTTGTTGCCTTAGGTGTCCATATGGTTTCGTGGTGTGTCCTTAGGGTCCATGATGTTTGTGGTGTGTCTTAGTGTCCATGATGTTTTGTATTGTGCTTATGTGTCCCATGTTTGGGGTTCGGCGTGTGATTAGGTTCCATGATGTTTGTGGTGTCCTTAGGTGTCCATATGTTGTGGTTTGCCTTAGGTTCCTGATTTTTGTGGTGTGCCTTGAGGGTGTCATGATTGTTTTGTGGGTGTCCTTATGTGTCCATGATGTTTGTTTTGGTTGTGTCTTAGGTGTCAGATGTTGTGGAGTGCCTATGATCCTGTAAGTTTGTGATGTGCCTTTTGATTCCCCTGATCTTAGGGTGTGTGCTAACGTCTATAATGTTTGTGGTGGCGCTCATATATTAAAGTTTGGGATGGTGTATTTGTTGTTAATGTGTCTGTGGTTGCCTATCCACCTGAGAGTTTGGGGGTGGCCTTTGATCATATAATATTTATATGTCGCCTAGTGTTTACCTGAGGGTAAATGTGTATCTCCAGTAATGTGTCTGCAAGGTCTGACCTGTACGCTGGCTACATGTTATGTGTATATGGCGTGTCCAGGGGCCGTACTATATAGACTCCTGAGTGAGTCTCCTGATATACAGCTGTGAGCTCAAGACAAGATGACGTGAGACGTTCGGTTCCTTTCTCCCCCCAGAGTGCAAGGAGGGTGAGTAAAAGTTATCTGACCCGAGCCGTCCCCAGGTTGAGAAACGTAAACATAGAAAAGTTAAATTAGACAGAGAGAACAACCGATGCCTGCGTTCTATTATTCCTCCAAACTGAGGTGAAAGAATAGCTGCTGCGTCCCTCCCTCGTGACACGAAGCTCATTCCACACTGTAACATTATATTGTACACTAATTCCTATCCTGCACCGCCAGCCGTCATTGCCGGAATATATCCCGCTGTAATAAACCACTATAAATATCTGGATATCTGACAATCTCGTAACAATACGTATATTATTTATGGGGTTTTACACTCAACCGCTAAAAAACAAAGGTTATCTTACCCTTATTTCCGTATTTTCCAGGGCATGTCCGGGAGCACGAGAGACGCCGTGGGAGGGGACCGGCGCTGGAAAAAGCTTTTACTGTCAGCTCATTGCCCAAACTTTGCGTGAACCAAATTGTTGGTGAGTTTATTGCTGTCTGAGATTGACGTGCGTTAAACGAAATATTGACACATCCTATAATCATTATTGCATCAACTATAAGCAACCTTTTTTGCTCCAAATAATACTCCTACGATAGTAGTAGGCGTAGTAGTGCGTCGGGCGTGCCGCTGCGGCATCGGCATCAGATGCCCCAGACCTGTCATCTTTTGACCAATAACATGAGAACATTGCCTCCATAACAGGCCGCCGGGCGCTTTACTGCTGCAAAAAGCTGAAAGTATAAGGAAATCTCCATTTCTGCTGATGAGAATTGATTTGAACCTTAAACCCCACACATTTCAGGATCTCGTCCTCCTTATTAAAACAACAAAATTGCAGCCGAATTGCATCTGTCTATGGTCGGCGTTCACTGCCGAAGAGTATAAAGTTTCTCCCCCAGCGTTTATGGACAGAACGATGTAGGATGATTGTGACGTGCTGCAAACCTGATATGCTCAAAGGTGGAAGTTAAAATTCTGCAGGTGATAGACTGTGAACATCAATATGGAATCATGTTATTCACAGTATTGGCAAAATAGGGTCTAACACCGATGTAAGGCGTTGTCTAGATGAAACCTGAAAATAGCTGGTATAGCTAACACTAGGCTAAATTCACACTGCCGTTGCCCACCGTTCCGTGCTCACCCCCGCCACTGACCCCAAATGGGATGTATGGCCACGGCAGCAGCGACAGGTCCCTACTGTTCTCGGTATCGGTACCAAGAGGTACCAGTGCCGCACGTGTGCAGCCCGTAACTCAGAGGGACGCCGTGTGCCATGGCCGCTAGGGGGACGATATATGCCCTTAATAAATACCAGTCGGCTGTATATACTCCCCCTTAGCTGCAAGTGTGAATGCATCCTAAGGCCGACGCCACACAGGGTTGCGTTGTCGCGCTTTGCAAACGGCACGCATACAAAGTCGCGCCCACCGGGGCGGGCCTCGGACAAAGGTCCCTGTGCGGCGCCGGCTAAGGCGCACGGAATGGGGGGAGTCGATACAAAGCCGATAATTTGCGGGGCAGATCAAGTGCTAATAGACGCCTTCGGCCCCGTATCCACGATGCGAGTAAAACCCGTGTCTCCTTGCACTATGACGAGCACGAAAATATAGTAGTATATTTTGCCAAATTATATGACGCAGACCGCTCATGTTTAATGGAGAGTTAGGGGATGAGAGCGCCTGGCCATCCATTGTGGTGTTTGATGCCTAAGTGCAGGTGGATCCGAATGGTTTGGCAGAAATTAGAAGTGACTAACAAAACACAAGCCGAAACCAAAACCTGGGCAAAGAGGCGGAGCCTGGAAAACCTTCACATTGTAACCAGTGTACATTCTACAACCTGAATCCGGAGCTGGATTCTACAACACGGTTGGGCACATTTACTAAGGGTCCCCCACCCCACGAACGCCGAAACTTCTACTCGGGCTGACCACTACAACCCCCCCGAACCATTTCTGTCTCCCCATATGCCAAACGAACACCCGAATTGAGAAACCCAGGAGCATTGTTGGCCGCATGACGCCATCCGATGCGCATTGGTGCCAGCTCAGCAGGCGACAGAAACGTGGGGCTGGCGGTTGGACAACCCGACGGGATTTTGGACAATCGCGGAATTTAAAAAGGAAATGTGTCGTAAGATCAAGCACTCACATGCCACCGGAAGAAGCAGGTGAACTCCGGTGGGAACCTCGGCACAGACAGCGACGAGTGCAGGAACTGAATGCACGAGTTAGTGAGCTCGCCCGGACCCCGATCCTCGTCAGACACACGCACCAGTGGGATTGCACGGACCCGAGTAAGTAATTTGAGCCCTGTGTGTTTTTTTTTCCTCTTATCCTTAAGAAAGAAGAATTTTTTTTTACAGCAAATACAACGTTTATAACCCCGTTCTGTATCTACAACTGTGGTCATCATCTACTGTAAGGGAAACACAGTTTCTACACCACATAGAAGGGATTCTCTACTGCTAAAACATAACAAAGGAACTTGTCTAAATGTATCAAATTCCCACAAAGCAGCATCCAGTTATCCCACTGTGAATATGTCACATGGTCATGATGTTGACTTCAACAATCTCTCCCGAGACCTTGACATTTCTCTGCATTTTTAAAGGACAAACAGTAAACTGCGACTCCCCTGCTGCATAGACTTCTATGTAAAATGACATCTAAGCCACCTTTGTTCTTGTTCAGAGCAAGAGAAATACAGCAGGGAGAATTTAGGTAGGTGATGAGTCTATGAGTAGGAGGAAGATACAGGACTCCGACGTCTGATAACCAATTCGTTGTTGTCACTTTTACTATCATTAGTGAAAATTCTAACTGAAAGCACCCACAATTCCCGGACCATGAATCCCTGGTTTGTAGTTACCACATATTGGGAGTGTGTCATTGATTCGGGATAATGCTGATTACCAATTTACTTCTATCTAATGGGATTTTTCCTTCTGGCGATGCATCGAGCAGGATAATGGGCTGTGAACGGTTGGATGCATGTATATAAAAGGTGTTAGTACTCTACTATGGCTGTGCCATGTAATGACATCTCGGGTTCTCTCTCTTGGCAGGAAAAATTTCACTTTTTACCTAAACTAAACTCCACCGCCTCCCCGAACGTTCACCTTGCACGCGTCTCCATGCGATGCATCAACCCCCCCCAGACCCCCTCACTTCGTCGGGGCGAATCTACATGAAGCTTATCGCTTCCCCGCAAGGGTTGTGTTCCAAACTGTGCAGAACACAATCAGACAGATGGTTAATGCACTCTAATGTATTTGTACCTAATCCTCCTGTTATTTTAATTAACACTTTTGTCCATGCCTCCTGTAGAGTCAAACCTGTTTGCAGTAGGACAACCCGCCGCATCTGTACAGAACGCTGCGTAGTGAAGCTATGAGTAAAGACGAGCGGTTGAAGGGGGGGGGGGTAAGAGGGGGAGGGGGGACGGGGGCTTATCATTTTCAACTTCCACACAAACTCTTTCCGGTATAAATTATGGTGGAAAAAAATCACATTTAAGCAGCCAAGCAGTCAGTATAATCACTTGTGTGCGCGGAAATGAGTTTATTTGCTGCAGTGCAATAGAAGATTAACGATTACTGGCGTCCCGGGCAAAATGTTGATATAATCCTTAATATTTCTTCATATGTAAGGAAGCGGAAATCTGCTATTAACCACCTTTATGATTGGCCTCAACCCCCACCTTGGACTGATGGCGGCAACCTCAGAGCCCGTGAGTCAGCAGAACGCTGCACCAATGTCTGTATGTTGCAGCCAAGTAACCGGTCCTGGGTGTCCATATGCCCTCGCCAGGGTACGGTGCCATGTAGCCTCAGGTTTATAGGGGCCAAATGTTGGCAGTTATAAATCATGCAGTGCCCGACATACTGAGAATTGCAGTTTCTGGCATAGAAACATTATTGCAACTTGTAATTTAAGGAAACCCGTCACCAGGGTGTTGACATACAGGACTGCAGGGTATGTATTGTCACCTGGAAAGATGTGTAATTATACCTTTATTGTATGTTGTTAGTAAGCAGCACGACTGTGATATATGGATTATATTCCGTGTGGTGACTTCTCCAAGTTCACTGGGGCGTGTCATCACCACTGCTGTGCTCGATGTCAGGACAGTATTATGTATTGTTACACGGAGAGATGTGGAACTAGCTTTTGTATGTTGTTAGTATAGCAGCGAGACTGTGATATATGGATATATTCCAGTGTTGTAACTTCTCCAAGTGCAATGGGGGCGTGTTCTCACAACTGTGCTCTGTGCAGGAAGAAGGTTATTATTGTACTGTTCATGTAAGCTTTTGTATGTTGTTTAGTAGCAGCCGGACCTGCATTACTTGGAGAAGCTACAATCCTCGTAATATAAAACCATATATCACCTTGGGGTGTTGGTTGAATAGGGGACCACAAGGTTCTCCTAACCTGCTTTATAAGGAATGGGATCAGTCATCCTGGAGCTGTTGAGTTGTGTCAGGAGCCCTGAGGTGGACCCCATCCACAGGCATACCCCACCCCCGCCCCCCCCCGTGCCTCTGTTCATTTATGACAATGTAGTAAGTTTTCCCTTTATCGTCTAATCCGTTCCACGTTCCGTGAGCACCTATCCTCCAGGCTTCGGACCTGCTCCAGTAGTGCAGTTACACTCCTCTGCATTAGTGTGATCAATTACTAATAGCCATAAAACCCTACAGTTCTTAGAAAATTACCTGGAGAGAGGTAACAACATAACGTACTAATCAGACAACTGTTCAATCGCTTCCATCAGATCCAACACGGAGAACGCTACAGTAACACCACTTGTATCCAATATTAAAATTTGGATCCTGTGGTGGTTTTTTGCATAAGCGAGACAACCGATATGTGCGGTCAGAATCGACTCTTGCTTAAGTAATTGAGAATTACAAGCCATTCAGAAGGATCAGCGTACAATATTGTTGTAACTGGAGAACCCTCCCGCCTACGCCAAGGCGAGAATTAACCTGCGCCATTCAATCACTGCTGTAAAATGAAAAAAATGAATCAGAAAGGTGTACAGATCAATCGTCCGCGCGTTTTAATGGCGGCCCCCGGGTTCTAATTGATTCGAAGACTCCACTCATTGTCAGGTTGGCCCATATCAGATCGTCCCGACTGATAGGAGGAGCAACTTTATCCGCAAGTCCTATGGGCGGAGCCAGCGAGCTGGATAGTACCGAAAAGACCCAGCACAGTTTTATCATTCTTCAATATTTGTAAGCCCTGAGCCTTGTGGAAAAATAACGCATCACTCATCCCCCCAATGACCTCCTGCCAGATGCAATTCCAATCTCCTGGTATTTTGTCAGCGCTGCCTTTTTTGGCGGTTTCCTCCATAACGAGGGGTAAGGGACGGGAGGAGGGTTGGACGGGACGGAGATGGGTAATTTCTACGAGCTTGTATTCATACCATGAATTACGGACTCGCAAGATAATGTTTTCAGACGCAGGTGTCGCTTATGTTCCCAATAGGCAGCTTCTCTCAAGAATCGGCAATTGATTGTTTACCTTTCTGGCAATGTCCTAGCTTTTTGTGTGGAAGAAGGTAACACTCGCGGCTTTGTATAGGCGCTGCCTCCATATATCACATCGCTAATCAATAAAACCATGTAATCAGTGCTTTACTCGTCAGCGCCGTGGCCATGCTACGCACATTACGGGAGGTTTCAACTTGAGAAAATTAGAAGATCTCCAAGGTTTCACCGTGTGACAAATGTGATATAATGGATTGGGGCGTACGGCCCACGTCTGCTGCGCCTCCTTTAACTCATCTTTGCTATTTTCTGCGGTTTTTATTGAGAGAATTCTATAGTAACGAGGTGTTGATGAAGAACCGCCGCAGAAAAAACAAAGAAACTTGTCTCGACCCCAGGGGCGATGCGCTCCCATGTCTTTAGGGTGTTTAGCACTTCTTCACTATTGGTGTCAGATCGAACCTACTATCCCAAGGGCTGCAAAATATGCAAAGTTGGTTAATTAAATGGTGACAAAGTGAAGCCCATCAGTCCTGAAAATACAGAGACACCGCGGCGCGGGCGGGACCGTGACCCTGTGCGAGGACAGACTGTGAGCGTCACACGTGTGTACTTATATATCAGCGTGAGTCCTTCTCCCCGAGGACAACAGCAGGTGCCGCAAACGTAATCATGTGCTTCATTTGCGAAAACACAGACCTGATGAAAGGGACTGGTGTGTTAATTGCCAAAATGTATAAAGCTATATATTCATATTATGGAGACACTACGGGTTTGGAAGCTCATCACCAATGGGTGACGGCAGATTAATTGAATGTATACTTTTGGTACCCAATTTGTTGCTCACTGACAGAGAAGGCTGTGACACTTGGCGGCAATTTTTATTCTTTCCCAGACACATCTTGTGAGGTGCACCTCTATATACGACAGGTGGGCATCCAGGAGAAAGTTTCTCATAGCAAAGGAGATTTGATCAGTGAACCGGTCTCTCTCCCACCCGCCTCCATTCTCCCCAGGGACGGTCACGGTTAAACAGAATCGGCGGAGTCAGGGTTACAAGCCAGGGGGGGAGAAGAGGTCCCTCTATGAGAGATGACACCTCGCGGCTTCCACCAGCCGGGCTCTAGTCTTCTCATTGGACACGCACCTGATTCTGAAAATGTAAATTAAAAGTCGGTTGGCCATCTTATCCCTGAAGCAATTATCAAGCTTCGGCTTCCACGAGTTAAGAAGCAACAATTACCATTCTACACCACTTATGTAAAGTTGGCATCGGGGCAATGCCGGGGGGGGGCCTTGGTGAGGAACTCTACGGCTTCCTATCTCCAAGCCGAAAATAATAAAAATATACAGAAAAAAAAGATTATAACCCGAGAACAACCGAAGATGATAACTGTAACAGCCGCCCCAGCCGTCCCGATCAGACGCACTTCCCTTCCAATTACACTTTCTGCAGCTCAGGTTGCCCAATCATGAAACCTTTCAGATTTCAATTATTACGTTGGAATGGGGTATCCTGAGCATAATGTTTTTTACAAAAATAAGTTTGTTTGAAGGAATAGTTTAAGGAAGGAAATTTGATCCATTTTTTGGAAAGTTGGCCTGTGGGCGAGTGGAGAAGCTTGAGTAGGATTGACCCTAAACGCAGGCAGACGATGGCCATTTTACTTAGAGTGCTTGCCTAGTTTTCCTGGGGAGACTTTTTGCGTCGTTTCCGTTGCAAACTGCTTACCAATGGTAGTTTTACGAACGTGTCCGGCACACCACATTTGGTGTCGCCATGGACGGGTGACCGCGCCGGCTGGTAAAGTGAGGAAAGCGAGCACTCCATCACAAAGTAAGGAAAAATATTGGGCCTACGTGTTCAGGGGTTGAAGCCAGAGGCCGAAGGACGCGGTCGTAAGGAGATGCAACCACATTTGAAAAGGAGATGCAACTCACTTTGTCACATAGTCGTTCACTATCTTTATGCTGACGCCGCGTCTGACATTGTACATATGCGTGCATATGGCTGAATAGTAATGGTCGTTATGTATTGTGCATGCATGTAGCCCCAGCTTGTGTATAACTAGTAAGGGAGGCTGTTGCATATTCATAAATGAGGGAGGCTAACTATGCGTTAGTTTATGGTGGGTGGTGCTGCTGATCATTTGTTAAGAGGGGGGGGGGGCTGCTTCCAACATTTTGGGTCCACACATGGCATTTACAGTGCATTTTAAAATGCAATATCAAACGTATGAGGTAAAAACGAAATTGACAAATTACACAAGTTAGGATATGTTGAACAGTTTTAATAACAACATTTGTGTTAACATCTTGTGTTAGTGCATTTTGGTAAATGCAAATGTTAACCATCGGTCTAATTAGGCATCTCAGCTTCTCAGTATTTATTTCATTGTCAAAACGTAATGTAAGTGTGGATGACAGCCTCAATCATGAGTGGGAGGCTACTGGACATTAATTAGGAGGGAGGATGTTATTATTTCATTAGTGTGAAAGGCGGCGGATGCTGGACATTTTAATTATTTAGGAAAGATCTGTGACATCTTCTGGTAAAAAATAGGAGGGGACTTTGGATATACATTATGTGGAGGTCTGCTGCGTATTTCATCGTGAGGGGAAGCTGCTGGATAGTAATGATAAGGGGGTGCTGCATATGGCAGCACATATGGTATATGAGTATGGTATATCATGGTATATATGTGGTGTGGTAGCCGTATATCTTATTATAGCTCAGTATAATGTGCTGGAAGGTGGGGGACACCAAGAGTTTACTGTAGATAACTGTGACCATTGTGACCTTGTCTCATACACCTGGGTTCGCCGTGTCCTGGGCACCAATTATAGTTTACTCTTCTATCTTGTACCACTCTAAATCTTCTATATTATTATATGTAAGTGCATCTAGGAACAAAACATCGTAGATGAAATATCCAATATTGGTGTTGAGAATGAGCAATTCCCAATACCGAAAAATAGATGACTGGTATCCACATATTTTACAGGGAGGAGTTGGGGGGGGTGCGGAGGAGAGAACATGTTACTTTCTTTCCCGGCTCCAAGTCTTCTGGCTCACTGGACGGTGATCCAAAAATAAAATTACACTTACGATTGAATTTGTGGTTGAGTTGCCAAATCTTTACTCACCTGGCTCCCATAATCTCCGATAATCATGGCCGGGATATATGTACATGTTTTCAGGGGATTACGTAACAACAAACGCCCAGGTGGTGAAACAAATCCCAATTATAATCAGGTGCTGTAAGATGTCGCGTCATACATCCAGGATGTTGTCCACCATTCCATCATCATCCAGGGATCATGTAACCAGGTATCAATTCATAGGTCACAGGATCCCTAACCCAAACCTGAGTGAAGTGGCCCCCCCCCCCCCCCACCTTGTTGATATCTATCAAATTGGTGTCCAAAACGTTTGTGCGCCACAGTTTTCGTTTTATTAATGACAGTTTTTTTTTCCAGAGGTCATCAGAGACCAACCATGCCCCCCCCCCCCCACATGCCCCATCACAAAACTGGTGCCAATCAATTGTTCTATGTGTTGTGATGCTCAAATTTTTGTGTTTGTGCTTTTGTTTTCATATATTAAATATTGTAAAGGGCTAAAAAGGTCAACACAAGCATTCCCCCCCACACACACCACATTACTAATCAAACAAAACTTATGTCAAACGGTCGGCTAGGTTGTGCACAAACAATGTTCGTTTGTGTCTGCTATGTTTACATAAGTAGTGAACGGTAAAAAAACCTAGGGACACTTTCTGGTTTGATCACCAGGGGAACTGGCAAAGAAAGGGGTCATTTACTAAGGCCCGATTTCGCGTTGTTCCTGAAGATTTCCGATTTGCGCGCGAGTTTCCCACTGAAGTTGCCCCGGGTTTTGGCGAGAGATCGGATTGAGTGGCGCATCAGCGCCGCCATGCCGTTGACGGGATATGTGGGTGGGTGGCCGAACGGAAAACCCGAACGGATTCAAGAAAAAGTCGAACACGGATATTTTTATAAAAAAAAGTGTTTTTGCAAAGCTTGATTGCATCTACCTTCACTAAAGCTAGGCCGGTGTTGTACTGGAGTCGCGTGCCTCTGAGTGGTCTGCCAGCAGCACGCGCACCTGGTTGGACGGGGAGGGAGAAGTGCCAGTAATGTAATCTCTTCTCCGGACCGGAATCCACCAGAAGCAGAGAATGCGCAGACCTTGGCCGACGCGAATGGTACCCGGTAAAAGTAAAATTGCCCATGTGTACATTGGGAAGTAATGAACTTCTGCTGACCTCTAGAAAAATGATGAATATATTAAAAATATAGCGTCACAAGCAAAATTCTTGATGCACCAACCATTCACAAACGTTTGACACCAAGTTTTTGATTTGGGTAATGTGGGAGGGGGGGCTGGTGTACTTTTACCTTACATTTTGGTTAATATATTCAAAAAAAAGCAGGACAAACCAAAAATTGAGCAGTCACAACTTAGAACAACGGATGGCACACAGTTATTTGTTGGATTGGGATTGTGGGGGGGGGTGGTGACTGTGGTGAACCTCTGATGAGCTCTGGAAACTTTTATTATATCTAAAAAATGATTAGCGGCACAAAGAGAAAATTTCTTCTGCACAAACCAGCAAAACGTACCCCAATTTTGTGTGATTTCAACAAGGTGGGGGGGGGGGACAACTTCGGAGGTGCCCTAGAAGGTGTCCAGGGATCCGTTGTGGTGTAAACATGGACTTGCGGTTAAAGATTCTAGGATCTTTGATGCATACAAGGGTTCTGGTATTGTGCTCAGGAAAGTTCTGCCTCCATCAATCCAGGATCCTCATGGTTTTCATCAATATTTTCAGTCATGTTACAATTTGTGTTCCAATTGGGAACCACTAGCAATAATCTTAATTGGGTGTAAATAAAATCCAAGCCGTCTAAAGATGCATTGCAAATAATTCTCCTCATTCATCACAGAGGTGTTAGTTTGCTGCATCTTTGAACAACGTGAAAGTTTTTGTTGCAAAATCTCTTAGTGGTCTCGCTCACATCAAAAATAGATCATAATATAACATAACAACTACTAAGCCACTCAATTTCAAGATCATCGCAAAAACGAAAAGCGTCAAGCAATGGTGAACCAAACCAACACAGATATAATTGAATGCAAATCAACGGATACCGAGACTTTCTGTAATGATAGTCGTCAGTGTTCCTGCCGGCCATGTTGAGGTGTCGCCCAAATGTTTGAAGTTCTTGGGGGCTGTTTCTTTTGATTTCTAAGTCTGACGGGAATCTCTTTGTAGTGTCATGAATCGGAGGGATAAACATGGAGACAGAAGACGTGTTGAATGTGTTGATCCTTGTTGTGACGGATTGAAAAGGGAGACAGGTTTCAGGTTCGCATGAGAGAGATCCAAATGGTTCCATTTGGTGCGGGACAGAGATAATCTTTGTGGAGAGGAAGATTTCATGCTGGGATTAAAATTAATATGAGACAGATTTTAAGATTTTCACACAACGTTGTGTGTCCTTTACTATGTTGTTTTTTTGTTTCATCTCATAACTTTGGTTGTTTTTTGCTTTTTGGCACGCTTTGTGTCGTTATGTGAGAAGATGGAAAAGACTTGCCTCACGGGTGGTGTTAGGGCGTGTCATGATGTCCATTATCTGATGATAGTTTGAGTGTTTGAAGGGTGCTCGCTTGCAATTCAGGAGGGAAGGTCTAAAAAGAGGTGCTTAGACTGGTTGGACAACGTTAAGCATGCAGTTGTTAGAAACACTCAAGGGATAGGTTTCTCAAGATGGTATAGGGATCTTGGGGTCCCAGTGTGGTGTGGGTTAACTCTATTTGATGGTGTCTTTAATGAACATAAATTAATAATATTGGTATATTAATGTTTTTAACTGGGGTGTCCTCAGGTCCAGTTCTGAGTGGGACAGATTCGGACGTTTTGTTTAGATTGTTTTTGAGTTTCTGGTCTTGGGGGTCGAATCGTTATGATGTTTAGGGGTAAAAAGTTTTTTTGGGGTGGAATTTTGGGTGAAACCTGTTTTGTGTGATGCTCCTACCTGGGCGATTAGTTTTGGGATGTGTATGATTTAGATAGATGTAGTCCGCTGTCTTTAGTTCTTTTTGATTTGTTGATTTCTCTGGTTCCTAATGCCATTCAATGGTGGTGGGCTGGACCTGTCTTTAAGAGGATTGGGATATTGGTGCAACATGTTACTTACCGGAACACGGAGCTCACAGAAAGTGCATGTCTGTGTTATAATGCCCTGTGCCACATTCACCCCCATTTCACGGCATGGTTGCTTACCCCCGCTCAGGTCCCCGAGTTCTCCTTCTTCTTTCCTGGTGCTATAAATGATTGTCTGCGATACATCCATTGAAAGTTAAAATCTCTGATAAGGTCCGACCCCAGCAGGACACTGTTAAAATACCTGTCAAGAGCCTTTGCATCCCTGAAAAAGTGGCAAGTCCGTTGAAAATTGCCGATCCAACGACCTTAGTAACTAAGATGGATTTTGGTAGTGTTGTAGATTTAGGGATGATCATTCTGAAATTGCGGGAGGACCAAGTAAAATTGAACGTAAAGATGAACATTTATGAATAGACCTGTTGATCATTCAGCAATGATCCAAAAATCATACCGCAATCTCCTCTGTGGACAATCGATATATATGATTTAATATTTCTTTGCCATACGGTTGAGATCAAGCGATACGGCATGAGCGCGATGTGCTGCAGCTGACACCAGCGTTATACTCCTTGAAGCCGCACAGGCCAAGTGATGTCCCTTTACACAGTAATTCTGGAATGTCTTCTTAAAGCAACAATGACCAATGATCTGCGTTAAGCATGGAAACATTGGCATACAAGTGCTTTACCAGCACTGCCAGAAAGCCTGCTGGGATCATGGTGTGTGCCTGTATCAGGCTCGTATGCTGAGAGCCTAAACAATCATTTTGCAACAGTGTAAACACTTGTAACAAATAAGAGAAGTATAATATAGAAGAAGTCTACCGAGAGTCAAGTTGGCCGATAAATGGAATCATCTAACGCAATACTGCTCAGCCGAGGATAGACAAAAAATTCACATCATCTATGATATATTCTGACGCACGGCCGCGCGGAAGCTGAGTGTAATCACATGATTTCTAGATCCTTTACAGGTGCTTACACATCGTGTCTATGGTTTTGGGGGGAAGATTGCTGGCAGCAGGAACCTGCGCCGTAGGATCAGTTTTCAAAGGGGTTTGTCCATAATACTGAAAATGATGGTATCCTTGGAAAGGTCAATCATGGAGTAACTAGTTTGCAGAGGACAAGTGGGGCATTATATTTTTAGACAGGAAAATTCATGATACGCAGAGATCTTCTAGTCCTGTCTTTGCTGCTGTCCCCTCCCTCTCCCCCCGACACAAGCTGATCATGACTGTGCCCTCTGGAAGATGTGCCTGTATTATTCATTTAGCTGTACATGTTAATATAATGGTGCACATCCTCCATTCTTCAGGTGTCAGGGTATGGATTCCGGGGACCCCTGGACACTGTGGGCCCCATAGCACTGCATGGATTTAACCACTGTAGTTACGTACCCTGGGTAAGCACTACTGTGAATTGAACTTCTTTTGAAGGAACCATATAAAAGACGTAGTACAATCCCAAAGATCAGACTTAAGTTTTTGTAACTGCTTAAATCTCAGTTTTTGGTAAGCCATGAATAAGACTTGAAAAGATTTAACTGTTTTGGAGATGCGTAGGTCTGATCTTGGGACTGTACTATCTGTATTTCTTATGATTAATTCAAAAGAGAGCAAGTAATTCACATACCGGTAAATGATGGAAAACACATGTTATCCCTTCTGTCCCACCTGTTGACTGTTGATCAATGGATTCCTAGAGAGGACAATAGACGGTACTCCCTTTTCTGAGTGATAGCACTGGATGGTGCCAGTCCTGTATACATTAATCCATGTGAATGGTCATGTAATATATGATCATTGGGAATCTCCCTCTTGATCAGCTGATTCTGGCTGTTCCTCCAACACTGGACACCAAGGTCCTGAGAATAATAACAGCTCTTAAATGTGTTGTGCCTTCAAATGTTATACAAGATCTTCTAATCCTGATGATGGACCCACCAATCTATATTGATGGATGAGCCATTACAAGGGGAAGGTACCTTTTAACAAAGTTGGGTATGTGCTTTACTGCCTAATTATATTCCCACACACATGTAAACCTTGCACATACACTTACATACTTGCACACGCATTAATATGTTGCATACCAATACACTACATATAGAGCATACACCATCACATATACATACACAGTATACAGACACACAGCCCCATATATACACACATAAGTATATACCACGCATACACTATAACACATACAGCAGATACACAGACACATAAACATATATATACATCACAATATGTTACACATATATACTGTAATATGTGACGCAAGCTTATATGTAATTATGATCCACAATCCTCTATTCTATCAGGTTGGATAAAGGTGGCCCCCTGACACGTCGGGTCCCATATTGCATGAGTCCCCTGCATTCATCGTAAGCGGAGGATGTGAGAAGAGACAAACCGTATTACAGAAACACTAGTATTAAAAAGACACGAATGGGTCTCACCCAGGAGGCTTTAGCATTCAAACTCCGTACCCACCCATATCCGTTTACTCCGGGGCTGCATTGCATGATGGCCCCAAATGCACATTGGAGAATCCGAGGGCCTATACGATATTAGCACCGCGCTCAGGCGAGTTTAGCAGAATCAGACGACATTCAGAGACATAGTACGGATAGAGAGATTATTGATAGGATATTATTAAGGGGCAGAATTGTGGCCAACATCCCCCAGATAAATTAAAAGTGTGGTCCTTCCGCTCTCATCATTTCATCAACTTTAACCTCTTTCATGACATCACCGGTGTCAACCTGACCCCGCTACCATAGTATCTCCACATTGTTCCTCCGAGATTTGCTGGTCTTTGCTAAGTAGGAATCATCGATGTGTGGCCACCCACAACTTCTGGAAGCGCATCATCTCCACGATAGACTTACTCTACAATACGATACTAAGCACACGCCGCGTTTTTATGTCACCCTTACAGGATCCTGACCATTTCAACATATTAGAGAATCCGGGACGATAAACCGGTATTATGGTATGGAAACATTACATGGGCAAATTACATCTAGCTCTACGAGCCCGAATATCCTAAAGTGTGTCCTCGAGACCGAACTCAGATGTGATCGAAGATTGCTTCATACTGTACAGATTTACAACTTACTGAGCGCAGGCAGAACGGGTATTAATTTGAACGCTCGTATCTCAGTAGAGGTCACATATCACAAAAGTAATCAACTGCTGAAGGCACGAGAGGCATTTCTAAACTGTTATGGAAATCTGATTTCCTACGTCGTGTGTCTAGAGAAATTCACTAATAACATTCCTTACAAATACAACCACAACAGGACTTGAGACACTCCTCTGGTGATAATGTTGCCACTCGGTACCAATATAGCAAAGTCGGCCATTAACAGGACATATTAGATGGATGCGTTGTCTACTACTCATATGACATGATAGATGAAGGGTTATACATCTACTGATAGGGCAGAAGAGCGACAACGGTCTCCTATAGGCGAGATCCGTCACTGCTATAAAGGGCAGACAAATTGGTCGCGGGTTCTTATCCTAAGGGCAGATGGAGGGCTACTAGCTAGGCTGGAAGGTTTACTCTCATAAAGGCAGGAATAGATGCGGCAGGGCACAGATCTACATCTATTAATGGAGCTCGTATAGATGAGTAGAGGGGTTCATATAGTTGCACAAAATCAGTAAAGAGAATATGTCCGACAGATCAAATAGTTCATAAAGCTTTAGAAAATAGATTACGGTGTGTCTAACTACTCACTCGATACAGGTCTGCCACCAAACTATATGGCTGAGAGGTGGATGCTGCACCTATGCTGATAGGTTCCAGCCATGTGAGCGCTCATAAAATAGGGCCCAGATATGGTGGGTCTCACTTATACGGCATATAATGACAGGTTACAATGGGAGAGCAGTAATAGATTAGGGCGAATAGGCAGGGTCGACTAGTCACATAGGGCAGAATAGATGGAGCAGGGGTACTACTAACTAAGGCAGTATAAGGAGCAGGGGGCAATATGAGCGAAGAGGCAGGGGTCTACTACTCATATAAGGCAGAAGATGAGCAGTCTACTATATGGCGAAATGGCAGGGGTACTCGTCAAGCCGAATAATAAGCGGTCTAGTAATGGGGAATACGCAGAATCAGATGAGAAGAGCAGGGGTACACTACCATAAAGGAAGATGGCAGGTACACTCATATTAGGGCAGCATAGATGGAGCAGCGGGTCTACTACTCATATAGGGCAGATAGATGAGCAGGGTCACGCTTCATATAAGGGCGTATAGATGGACAGGGGTCTCACTACTCAATAACTGGCAAATCAGAGAGATAGGGTCTATAGTCTATAAGGGCAAATAGAGGAGAGGGGTCTACTAGTACATATAATGCCGCAAATAGATGGAGCGGGGGTCTACTACTATATAAGGGCAGAATTATATGGAGCAGGGGTTACTACTCATATAAGTGCAGAATAGATGGAAGCAGGGGCTCTACGACTCATATAAGGGCACGCGATAAGATGGAGCCAGGGGTCTACTAGTCATATAATGGCCAAATAGATGGAGCAGGGTTCACTATCTATAGGGCCGAATAGATGAAGCAGGGGTTCTACAGTCAATAAGGGCAGAATAAGTAGCAGGGGTCTACCTACTAAGTCATAAGGGCATATGAGAGACAGGGGCTCTACTACCATAGTGCATATAGAGGCGCAGGGTCTATTATATGAAGAATGATTGAAAGAGGGGTCTCTAATACTCAATATAGGGCAGAATAGATGGATCAGGGCGTAACTATACATATAAGGGCCGTGAATATATGGAGCCGGGTCTATAGTCATATAAGGCAGAATAGATGGAGTAGGGTCTACATATACCTATAAGGGCAGAATAGATGGTACAGGGGTCTCTACTCATATAAGGCAGTAAAGATGGAGCAGGGGTCTTACTACTCATATAAGAGGGCAGAATAGATGGAGCAGGGGTCTATACCCTATAAGGGAGTATAGATGGAGCAGGGGTTAACTCCTCATATAAGGGCAGTATAGATGGACGCAGGGGTCTACTACTCATATAAGCGCAGAATAGATGAGCAGGGCAGGGGTCTTAACTAGTCAAGTAAGGGCAGAATTAGATGGAGGCATGGGGTCTACTATGTCATCATAAGGGCAGAATAGATGTCAGGGGTCTATATCATATAAGGGCAGTTAATAGATGGAGCGAGGGTCTACTATCATATAAGGACAAAGTACGAGAACAGGATAGCATGGAGCAGGGGTCTACTACTCATATAAGGGCAGTAATAGAATGGAGCAGGGTCTTACTACTCATTCTAACTGGCAGTATGAGTGGAGCAGGGCTATCATATAAGGGCAGAAGAGATGGAAGAGGGGTCTCTAGTAAGATTCAGAGTGCTGTACTACCAATAGGGCAGATAGAATTGGAGCAGGGGTCGAACTATTCATAAGGGCAGCATAGAGGAGCAGGGTCTAATACTCATATAGTTGGGCAGAATAGATGGAGCAGGGGGTTATACTCATATAAGAGGCAGATAATGATCGCAGGGGTAACTAGTCTATAAGGGCATAAGTGATAGCAGGGGTCTACTGTCAATAAGGCCAGAAATAGATGGAGCAGGGGTCTACTGATATGCGACAGATAGCAGGGCCCTTCATATCAATAGGGCAGTATATATGGAGCAGGGTGTCTACTATCATACAGACAGAATAGATGGAGCAGGGGTCACTCTCAATAAAGGGCAGAATAGATGGAGGAGGGGTCACTACTAAGGAATAATGAAGCGGGGTCTTATAGCCAATAAAAAAATAAAGAAAAAAAAAAGGAACTACCAAATAGGGACAGAATATAAGGACAAAAAGGTCGACTAGCATATGGGCAGAATAGATGGAAGCAGGGGTCTACTAGTCTATAAGGGCAGAATATGAGCAGGGGTTCACTCGTCATTAAGGGCAGTCCGAATCGATGGAGCAGGGGTCTACTACATTAAGGGCAGAATAGATGGAGCAGGGTCTACTACTCTATAAGGGCAGTATAGTGGTGGTCTACTACTCATATAAGGCATTATAGATGAGTCAGGGTCTACTACCATCTAAGGCAAATTAAGGAGCAGAGGGGTCCCTACTATCATATAAGGCAGAATATATGGAGCAGGGTCTACTAGTCACATAAGGGCAGAATAGAAGTGGAGCAGGGTCAGCCCTTCAGGGGTGTAACTAGGAGAGGCTGGGCCCCGTAGAATGGGGCCCCCCTTTCCTTTTGCTTTGATCTCTGCTTTGCACACTTGGAGCAGATTTTTTGGCTCTCGCTGTGCGCCCCAGATGACTGGTCTCCTTTATTCCTCGTTTCCAGGGGATCACGGGGGACACTACATTTATACACCTTCTGGCGCTAATAACTTTTTCATACTTCAGTGCCCGGGGCTGTGGGCGGGGTCATTTTTTGCGACTTCTTCATTTTAACCCCTTGGTGACCGATGGTCTTTGGTGCCTGAATGTCCAGGTCTATTTTTAAGGTTCTGTGATTCTTTAAATGACGATATCCCTGGAACAGTTTACTTCCCATAACAAGTTTTACTGTTTTTTCCATGACGTGTTAGACTCTAACTTGATAGTTTTATTAATTACATTTTTTTCTTTATAATATTTGTCAATAATTTCCTACAAATGTGAAAAAAAAAGCTTTGTGTCATTTTTCCAGTAGTAACTTTTCCCAAAAGATGTAATAAATTGGTCCAGCATCAATCCATCCCCTCCCCTGGTCCAGCTACAGAGGCAGAGGGTGCATGTACTTCTGGATAGTCTCCGGCAGCTTCTTCTATTCAGAGAACCGGAGATATAGGGAATAGAAACCTGTACATAAAAATCTGTTTTTTACTACAACTTTAAGGGTGGAATACATCATACACACATCATACACACATCATGCGCACATCATACGCACATCATACACACATCATACACACATCAAACGCACATCATACGCACATCATACGCACATCATACGCACATCATACGCACATCATACACACATCATACACACATCATACACACATCATATACACATCATACACACATCATACACACATCATACACACATCATACACACATCATATACACATCAACACACATCATACACACATCATACACACATCAACACACATCATACACACATCATACACACATCATACACACATCATATACACATCATACACACATCATACACGCATCATATACACATCATACATCATCACACATCTACGCACATCATACGCACATCATGAGCACATCATGCGCACATCATGCGCACATCATGCGCACATCCATACGCACATCCATACGCACATCCATACGCACATCCATACACACATCATACACACATCATATACACATCATATACACATC
Source organism: Engystomops pustulosus (assembly GCA_019512145.1). Classification (NCBI taxonomy): domain Eukaryota; kingdom Metazoa; phylum Chordata; class Amphibia; order Anura; family Leptodactylidae; genus Engystomops; species Engystomops pustulosus. Next base: position 2,890,490 of record CM033649.1, on the reverse strand, counting down.
CATACGCACATCCATACACACATCCATACGCACATCCATACACACATCCATACGCACATCCATACGCACATGGATTTGCAGCCAGATCTTGTGCAGTGAGCTCTGCAGATTTTTGTGGCAGATAACTTTTAAAAAAAGCATTAGCAAAGCGAGTGTATGAGCTTGGCGGCGAGTGTGCATTGATCTCAAGTGTGTGCAGTGTCTTAAGTGTGACTTACGTTTAAGGGACTTAAGTTTGAGGGGCTTTAGCAGGTAACTTCTGTGTTCTGTGTTACTTTGACTGTAAATTCTTCTTTCTGTGCATAATTCTATTGTAATCCCCATTAGAATAATGGACTCCATAAGTGGCATTGCTACACGGTGTACATCCTGTGCCATGTATGCTTTCCTTGAACAGCCGTTCGAGGGGGAATATACTGCTGTGTGGGGTGTGTGAAAATTGCTCATCTGGAAGCCCAGATTCTGGATCTAAATGAGCAAGTTTCAAGGCTGCGGGCAATTGATAATATGGAACGAAGTTTGCTGCTCCTGGAGCACAAACTCTCTGGGGACGATGGGTGTGGGGAGGGAAGTATGGAGGTGCAGAGTGAGGGGGCAGCTAGTTGGGTAACATGTAGAAGGCGGGGTAGAGGGAAGAGTTGTAGAGAGTCTAGTCCTGATCTGGTGCACCCCAATAAGTTTGCCAGGCTGGCGGATGAGGGGGATATCAGCTCTGGGGTAGCAATGCTGCAGAAAGACGTGGCCGCTAACAACCAGGGGAATGTCTGCTCCAGTAAGAAGGGTAATGGGAGCACAGGCAAGGTCAGACAGGTGCTGGTAGTGGGAGATTCCATTATTAGGGGAACACACAGGGCAATCTGTCACAAAGACCGTGCATACCGAACAGTGTGTTGTTTGCCGGGTGCTCGGGTTCGGCATGTTGCGGATCGGGCTGACAGATTACTGGGAGGGGCTGGTGAGGAACCAGTGGTCATGGTCCACATTGGCACTAATGACAAAGTAACAGGTAGGTGGAAGGTCCTTAAAAATGATTTCAGAGATTTAGGCCATAAGCTCAGGGCAAGGACCTCAAAGGTAATTTTCTCCGAAATACTGCCTGTACCACGTGCCACACCAGAAAGGCAGCGGGAGATCAAGGAGGTAAATAAGTGGCTCAAAAGTTGGTGTAGAAAGGAGGGGTTTGGGTTCATGGATAACTGGGCTGACTTTTCTGTGGGCTACAGGCTCTACAGTAGGGATGGGCTGCACCTCAATGGGGAGGGGGCCGCTGTTTTAGGGGAAAAAATGGCTAGAAGGTTGGAGGAGTGTTTAAACTAGAGACCTGGGGGGAGGGCAACTACACTTGTGCAGGGCAAATAGACGGTGTACATAGAGAGCTGGGAAGAGTCATAGTCCATGGGGGAGGAAGGGGGGCTGGAATGAGATTGGGGAATAAGGACAAAAGGAATACGGACAGGGAAAACCATATAAAGTGTATGTACACAAATGCCAGAAGCCTCACAAACACAATGGAGGAACTGGAACTCTTGATGTTGGAGCGGAAATCTGATATAGTGGGTATCAGCGAGACATGGCCGGACAGTAGCTATGACTGGGCTGTTACTATAGATGGTTATAGTCTTTTTAGAAAGGATCGTATAAATAAAAAAGGGGGAGGGGTTTGTTTATATGTGAATTCTTGCCTCAAGCCCGTCCTGCTAGATGACATCAGTAACGCAAATGTGGAGTCCCTATGGGTGGAGATAAGGGGAGGGAAAAAGAATAATAAAATATTACTAGGAGTTTGTTATAAGGCTCCAAATATAATGGAGGCAGCAGAGGAAATGCTGATAATTTATATGGATGCGGCTTCAAAGCACAAGGAAGAACTTATCATGGGGGACTTCAATTACCCAGATATTGACTGGGGGGCAGAAACCTGCAGGTCCTTCAAAGGTAGCAGGTTCTTGTCAACAACAAAAGACAATTACCTGTCGCAACTAGTCCTGGAGCCAACAAGAGGGGGGGCACTGCTGGACCTTATCCTTACCAACAGACCTGATAGGGTATCAAAACTACAGGTTGGGGGGAACCTGGGGAATAGTGATCATAATATCATTGATTTTGTATTACGCTTTACTAAG
>CM033649.1:2837781-2888187 GCA_019512145.1 Engystomops pustulosus | reverse complement strand
ACAGTGCGCTGCGCGTAGCTTCTTTTCTCAAAGCGCGTCTCTGGATGTGAACTTTATAGCACATTCAATATGTGTTCTGTAACTTAAGTGATGTTACTTCCATTTCTTGCTTTTCCTCCTCTAAGAGAAGCTCATGAATCTGATGAGGAGTCAATTGGTTCTTTCCTCCATTTTTTCAAAAACTCAGTGCTCTATCATAGCTGCAGGCTGGAGATGTATCTAAGTCCTGGCGGACAATGACTGTTTTAAATTATGTCTACAAGACTGGGTCTCCCTCCACCCCGAAATGGTCCTTGTAAACCTGGGTTCAGATTTGAAAGTGCTGAAATAATAACTCTGTGCATCAATTACCAACTCCTTTCCGGCAGAGGAAAACCTCTCTCGCGTCATCCAGCCATTTCTCCAGTATTAAATCTGAGCCAGAAGAAAACTGCCATTCCCTTTGCTAACGGTATTGCAATCAAGACAATCTACTAATTGTCAATATCGGTTCACGTTCTGAGGATTGAGGAATTCTCTGCCTAACTAGAACGTTTTCCAAACGAAAACTATTTATAACAACAATCTAAACCTGGGCTAAAGTAAATAGCCGTATCAAATCAACGGACTTAGGTATCCAGTGTGATACCATAATCCCTATATACGTTATTGATGCTCAATGGTCACCAGGGTTAGAGGGGTTTTCACACTGGACTAAGATACGCCGTCTCCGATCTAATTCATAGTGATTAGGTTCCAGGAGCTTTAGTGGCTGCAGGGTTAAAGCAAGCCAGTGAATTGCCTATCTTGTATTTCCTGCCTACGAGTTTCAGCATTGGCCCTTGACCAATGATCATCAGAGGACACCACAACATTCAGGCACATTCACACTTTTAAATGCGCAGAAAACAGGACGCTTTGCGACCACCAAGGATACTATTCAGCGTCACCGTCGTCAGTATGCTTCTCCGCACTGTCGCGGCCGTCTACACCTAGAGGGGAGGAGTTATACCATCACCATAGAAGGGGGCATCCTCTACGCTAGAGGGAGGTGGTTCTATCATCCATAGACAGGAGGCATCCTCTTACACTAGAGGAGGGAGGTTCTACCATCACATAGACAGGGGAATTTACATCTAGAGGAGAGGAGGTTCTATATCACATAGCCAGGGGGCATCCTCTACACCTAGAGGAGAGGAAGTTCTACCATCACCATAGAACAGGGGGCAATCCCTCTACACCTAGAGGAGAGGTGTTCTACCACACCATAGACAGAAGGCATCCTCTTAACCTAGACGAGAGGAGGTTCTACCATCACCGTTGACAGGGGGCTCCTTACACCTAGAGGAGAGGAGGAATCTACCATCACTATAGACGGGGCATCCTCTACACAGAGGAGAGGAGGATCTACCATCAACCATAGACAGGAGGCATCCTCTACACCTTAGAGGAGAGGGAGGTTCTACATCACAATGACAGGAAGGCATCCTACACCTAGAGGGAGGATGGTTCTAACCATCACATAGACAGGGGCATCCTCTAACCTAGGGAGAGGAGGTTCTTAACCATCACCCTAGACAGGGGGATCCTATACACCTAGAGGAGAGGGGTTTTACCATCACCATAGCAGGGGCATCCTCTACACCTAGAGGAGAGGAGGATTACCATCACCATAGACAGGGGGCATCCTTACCACCAAGAGGAAGAGGAGTTCTACCGTCACCATTCGACAGGGGCATCCTCATACACCTAGGAGGAGAGGAGGAAAGTACCTTACATAGACAGGGGGCATCCTCTCACCTAGAGGAGAGGAGTTCTATCATCCCCATAGACAGGGGCAACATCTACACTAGAGGAGAGGCGAGAGATTATCTACCATCACAATAGGACAAAGGTTCGTTACTGTAAGGCAGTGAGAGGGAACTCTCTGCCGCAGGAGGTTGTTCTGGCCAGACTTATGTACTGTTCAAGAGACGCCTGGAGACTTTCTAACGATAAAAATATCACGGGTTATGGGGAAAACATTTATTTCATTCTTAAAGGTTGGAGTTGATTGACTATATACTATGAAAGACCCGCTGGTGTCTGATTTGAACTCATTATTCTTTATTTGTACATTGTAGTAAATGAAGTGGTGAATCCCCATACACGGCTATACTGTAATACACCAATAAATGCTAGGATCAGACAACTAAGACAATTTAAAAAAGTAACAAAAAAAAAAAATTTAAAACACCTAAAAATTCATATCCCCCATTCCGTAGAACTGATATAAATATAAATAACAGTAAAATCAAACATGTTGGGTATCGCCGAAAATGGCAGATGTATAAAAATATAATGACGTTTTTTCCTGTCGTTTAACCCCTAATGGAAATAGCGCCCAAAGTCGAAAATGCCACTTTATTGCCATGAAAAATATAAAAAATTCTATAAAAAGTGATTAAAAGGTCGCACAGTCCTTAACCCCTTCATCCCTTATAAAAGTCTTGACAGTGATTAACGCCAAACTCCATATCTCCTGGATCCTGGCAGCTACAAACATATGATGTATTAATATGATGTGTGTATGATGTGCGTATGGATGTGCGTATCATAGTATCATAGTATATAAGGCTGGAAGGAGACGCAAGTCATCAAGTCCAAACTTCAAGAATTAATAATGTTTATCCCTATATCCCGTGATATGTTTCTCTCAGAAGTCAGCTGGGCTCCTCCAGCAACTGCTATATAGAGTCGGCATCACAACCTCCTGCGGGGCAGAGATTCCACTTGTCTCACTGATCTTACAGTCAAAGAACCTTTGTCTATGGTGATGGTCAGTAGAATCGCATCTCCTCTAGGTGCTAGAGGAGCCCCCTGTCTATGGTATGGTAGGACCTTCTATCTTCTAGGTGATTAGAGGATGCCCCTGTCTATGGTGATGCGTGAAAACTCTTTCTCATATGGTAGAGGATGACCATGTCTATGGTGATGTAGAACCCCCTTCCTTTAGGTGTAGAGGAGCCCCTGTCTATTGGTGATGTAGAACTCTTCTCCTCTAGGTGTCGAGGATGCCCTGATCTATGGTTGATGCTCGAACATCCTCTCTCTAGGGTAGAGGATGCATCCATGTCATGTAGATTCTAGAACCTCCTCTCCCGCTAGGTTGTAGAGGAATGCCCCTGTCTATGGTGGTGGTAGAACCTCCTCTAGGTGTAGAGGATCCCCCTGTCTATGTGTATGGTAGAACCTCCCTCTCCTTAGTATATGGGATGCCCCCTGATCTATGTGATGGTGAGTAGAACCTCCTCTCTCTCTAGGTGTAGAGGATGCCCCCTGTCTATGTGATGAGTAGAATCGCTACTCTCCTCTAGGCGTAGAGGATGCCCCCGTATTTGGTGTGGTAGAATCCCTCTCCTCTAGGGTAGAGGATGCCCCTTGTCTGGCACAGGCCTAGGTTTAAAAAGTCTTTGGAGAGATCTTGTACTGTCCGTTCAGTGGTATTGTACTTGTAATGGAGGTCTCCCCTCAGTCGTCTTTTTAACTGATAATCCCAAATTTTGTAGTCTGTCATTGTATTCTAGTCCCCCCATTCCCTAATAATCCTGATTGCTCTCCTCTGCACCCGTTCCAGCTCGTACTAATCCTTTTTATATACTGGTGCCCAAAACTGTACACAATATTCCGTGTGGTCTGACCAGGGATTTGTATAAGGGCAAACTATGCTTTATCATGAGAATCTATTCCTCTCTTGATACATCCCATTATTTTATTTGCTTTAGCAGCAGCCGCCTGGCTCTGGTCACTAAAATTAAGTTTACCATCACCAATACCCCAAGTCCTTTTCAGTCTCAGTTTTACTAAGTAATTGACCGTTTAGAACATATTATACTTTTTGTTTCCATGGCCCAAGTGCATAACTTTACATTTATCTACATTAAACCTCATCAACCATTTCTCTCGCCCATCCCTCAAGCTTCCACAAATCCCTCTGTAATGCTAAACTATCGACCTCAGTATTTATTACTTACAACAGTTAGTATCATCTGCAAATATTGAAACTTGACTGTGTAAACCCACTACAAGGCATTCATAAAAATATTAAAAAGAAGTGGCCCCAATACTGACCCCTGTGGCACCCACGGTAACATCAACCCAATCTGAGAATGTGCCATTAATGACCACCCTCTGTTTTCTATCCTAAGCCAATTACTTACCCAGATACACAGATTTTTCTCTATTCCCAGCATCTCATTTTATATACCAACCTTTTATGTGGCACGGTGTCAATGCCTTTGAAAAGTCCAGATATACAACATCCACAGCGTCCCAGATCCAGTCTTGAACTTACCTCCTCGTAGAAACCAATCAGATTAGTCTGACAGACCGATCTCTCATAAACCCATGCTGACGCTGGGTTATAGGTTGTGCACAGTGAGATACTCCAGGATAGCATCTCTAATAAACCCCTCAAATATTTTCCCACCACACGCAGTTAGACTTACGGGTCTGTGTTTCCAGGATCGCTATTTGATCTTTTTTGTATATTGGTACCACATTGCTATGCGCCATCCTGTGGAACATAACCAGTCCTCAGTGAATCTTCAAATATTAAAAATAACGGTGTCTATCACCGTACATAATTCATGCAGAACCCGGGGGTGTATGCCATCTGGCCCAGGTGTTTATCTATCAGTGGTTGCGAGGCGGCGCCGTACCTCTTCCTGGGTTAAACTGTTGACATTATAAAAGAATTACATTATTCCTCATTGTGTCTTCCACCAGGGGATTTTCCTGGTGGAAGACAGTTGAGAAGGCGACATTCAGTAGATTGGCCCTTTCCTCATCTCCTTCCACCATGACCCCCATGTTATTTCTAAGGGACCCACACTCTCTGTTTTTAGTTTTCTTATCATTTATATACTTGAAATAATTTGGGATTATTTTTGCTCTCCCTGGCAATATTTCTCTCAGTCTCTATTTTTGCGGCCTTTATCTGTTTTACAGGATTTATTTTTCTCTCTATAATCCTGTAATGCCTCATCGCTACCTTCACGTTTTAGCACCTTAAACGCTTTATCTTTCGTTCATTGCTTTCCTTACAAGACTAGTTAGCCCATAGGGTTTTTCTGTTCCTTTTATGCTTTTCCCATAAGGTATGTGTTTCTCACAGGACTTTTCAGAATATATGAGAAAAGTCCCATTTTTGGGGGGGTTTGTCTTCATGAGAGCATTATCCCAGTCTATGCCTTTTAGGTCTCCCTTAGTTGATGAAAATTTGCCTCCTGAAGTTTAGAGTGTTGGTTGCCCCTTCACTAAGTGGACTAGTTGCGACAGGTAATTGTCTTTTGTTGTTGACAAGAACCTGTCGCAACTAGTCCTGGAGCCAACAAGAGGGGGGGCACTGCTGGACCTTATCCTTACCAACAGACCTGATAGGGTATCAAAACTACAGGTTGGGGGGAACCTGGGGAATAGTGATCATAATATCATTGATTTTGTATTACGCTTTACTAAGAGCGTTAGTGAAGGGGCAACCAACACTCTAAACTTCAGGAGGGCAAATTTTCATCAACTAAGGGAAGACCTAAAAGGCATAGACTGGGATAATGCTCTCATGGACAAAAGCCCCCCCCAAAAATGGGACTTTTTCTCATATATTCTGAAAAAGTCCTGTGAGAAACACATACCTTATGGGAAAAAGCATAAAAGGAACAAGAAAAACCCTATGTGGCTAACTAGTCTTGTAAGGAAAGCAATAAGCGAGAAAGATAAAGCGTTTAAGGTGCTAAAACGTGAAGGTAGCGATGAGGCATTACAGGATTATAGAGAGAAAAATAAATCCTGTAAAAAGCAGATAAAGGCCGCAAAAATAGAGACTGAGAGAAATATTGCCAGGGAGAGCAAAAATAATCCCAAATTATTTTTCAAGTATATAAATGATAAGAAACTAAAAACAGAGAGTGTGGGTCCCCTTAGAAATAACATGGGGGTCATGGTGGAAGGAGATGAGGAAAGGGCCAATCTACTGAATGTCGCCTTCTCAACTGTCTTTACCCAGGAAACTCCCCTGGTGGAAGACACAATGAGGAATAATGTAAATTCTTTTTATAATGTCAACAGTTTAACCCAGGAAGAGGTACGGCGCCGCCTCGCAACCACTAAGATAGATAAATCACCTGGGCCAGATGGCATACACCCCCGGGTTCTGCATGAATTATGTACGGTGATAGACAGACCGTTATTTTTAATATTTGAAGATTCACTGAGGACTGGTTATGTTCCACAGGAATGGCGCATAGCAAATGTGGTACCAATATACAAAAAAGGATCAAATAGCGATCCTGGAAACTACAGACCCGTAAGTCTAACTGCTGTGGTGGGGAAAATATTTGAGGGGTTTATTAGAGATGCTATCCTGGAGTATCTCACTGTGCACAACCCTATAACCCAGCGTCAGCATGGGTTTATGAGAGATCGGTCCTGTCAGACTAATCTGATTGGTTTCTACGAGGAGGTAAGTTCAAGACTGGATCTGGGGGACGCTGTGGATGTTGTATATCTGGACTTTTCAAAGGCATTTGACACCGTGCCACATAAAAGGTTGGTATATAAAATGAGACTGCTGGGAATAGGAGAAAATCTGTGTATCTGGGTAAGTAATTGGCTTAGTGATAGAAAACAGAGGGTGGTCATTAATGGCACATTCTCAGATTGGGTTGATGTTACCAGTGGAGTGCCACAGGGGTCAGTATTGGGGCCACTTCTTTTTAATATTTTTATTAATGACCTTGTAGTGGGTTTACACAGTCAAGTTTCAATATTTGCAGATGATACTAAGCTGTGTAAAGTAATAAATACTGAGGTCGATAGTTTAGCATTACAGAGGGATTTGTGGAAGCTTGAGGGATGGGCGGAGAAATGGTTGATGAGGTTTAATGTAGATAAATGTAAAGTTATGCACTTGGGCCATGGAAACAAAAAGTATAATTATGTTCTAAACGGTCAATTACTTAGTAAAACTGAAGCTGAAAAGGACTTGGGGGTATTGGTGGATGGTAAACTTAATTTTAGTGACCAGAGCCAGGCGGCTGCTGCTAAAGCAAATAAAATAATGGGATGTATCAAGAGAGGAATAGATTCTCATGATAAAGACATAGCTTTGCCCTTATACAAATCCCTGGTCAGACCACACATGGAATATTGTGTACAGTTTTGGGCACCAGTATATAAAAAGGACATAGTACAGCTGGAACGGGTGCAGAGGAGAGCAATCAGGATTATTAGGGGAATGGGGGGACTAGAATACAATGACAGACTACAAAATTTGGGATTATTCAGTTTAGAAAAAAGACGACTGAGGGGAGACCTCATTACAATGTACAAATACCTGAACGGACAGTACAAGGATCTCTCCAAAGATCTTTTTATACCTAGGCCTGTGACCAGGACAAGGGGGCATCCTCTACGCCTAGAGGAGAGGAGATTCTACCATCACCATAGACAAAGGTTCTTTACTGTACGAGCAGTGAGACTGTGGAACTCTCTGCCGCAGGAGGTTGTTATGGCCGACTCTATGTACATGTTCAAGAGACGCCTGGATGCCTTTCTGGAGAGAAAAAATATCACGGGTTATGGGGATAAAACATTTATTTAATTCTTGAAGGTTGGACTTGATGGACTTGCGTCTCCTTCCAGCCTTATATACTATGAATGACCCTTGTAACAAAGAGGTTAAACTTCTCCTAAATGGAGAGTGCCAAAAATTATCCTCACACTGATGGTCCTCTACCATCTGAACGGAGGAGAAAAAGCTGCAGCAGGGTTCTGGTTAAGACTGATGCATTCGCTCAGAGAATAGAAGGGCTCTGAAACAGAAGTGTGAGGACACACGCCTAGAAGCTAAAATCCTGGAATATAAATCTATATATCACAGTCCTGCTGCTACTAACACCACACACCCAAAGGTCTGATTATACATCTCTCCAGGAACAATACATAAAACCAGTTGTGCAGAGCACAGCAGTGTTAGGACACTATCTTAATGTGCTTGGAGTACGTAAAATACTGGAATATTATATATCACAGTCCTGCTGCTACTAACAACATACATAATGGTCTCATTAGGTCTCCAGGGACAGTACATAACACTGGCTGAAGTCTGTATGGTCACACCTGCTGACAGGTTCCCTGTGTTGCATTTAGTATCCAGATTTCTTACAGTTCCTTAGTCTTTACAGTCTTCTCTACACATGACACATTCATCTGCACTAGATACATAAGAAATCTAAATGTAGCGAGAATATCACTGGCTACATAATATATTCTGCGCATTACGCTGGGATACAATGTGCGCCTCGTTACGACTATCAGTGTCAGACACATTTAATAATCAAATAAAGTTCTACAATTTCAATGACAACAAAAATGAAAGTCATTTAATCTTTAAGAAACACAGGAAACAAAGGGGGTGTTATTTGCGGTAATAATAGTCGCTGTGACCCGGTGGCCACTTATCTTGGGTTTGAGAAGTGATGATTAAAGCGCGACTCCGGCATCTAGAAGCGGAGCCGTTTCATCTCAAGTCACCCGAAACAACCCCCGGCTCTGAATGAAAGGACTGCGGCTCTATAAGGGAGACTTTCTCAGCCTCACACTCCTGTCTATTGTACTGTCATGGGATTCACCACTAGGTGGCTCCACAGGTGGCCACGCTGGGAGTTGTAGTTTGATAGAAGCTTGGGAGAGGTCTATCTAAGTTTAGAACAATGTTATGTCCGGAGATCCAATGCAGAAGCTAGGACCGATGTGTAATGGCCATAAGGATGCTGAGATCTTCACTTAAAGGGATTGTCCTATGTGGTAATGTTATTCCCTATCCACAGGAGAAGGAATAACATGGGATAACTGGGACGCCCATCAGTTACCAAACAGGGAGTCTCATTCTCCCATCTGAATTCAGTGTCAGGCTGCACATGTCATTCATTCTTTATGGGACCGCTGACATGGAGATCAGTGGGGTCTGACCCCTAAGACCCCCACTAATCATAAGAGCTCATTCCATCATCTTAATGGACCATCAGGATGAGCATTAACACTGCTGCACCACTGATTCTCTATGGGACTTCCAGGGAATGTACGAGGGTCTTAGTAATCACAATCCCACCAATAATGCAAACCCGGTCATCCCCTATGGCACTTCCCAGATAATCAAACACTTTACCCAGCAATGGATACATTTAAGGAACATTTCATGGTACATTTATGGTTTGAGTGGGACTTGTGTTCCCAAAATTGATGGTGGAACCCATGGATGGACCTTGAATAATCAGAGACTTATCCCCAATGCTGTGAGTGAGGTGGAACTTGGTTCAAGTAGAACAATTACTTTTTTATTTGATTTTTAATAATAATTTGATTATTTTTAATGCAGCCTCAAAAGCTAAAACCAGGAGTGGGTCCAGGAGGAAGGAGACGCATCAGTCCATCCATTGTATGTGACCCACATTCACTTTGGATCTACATTTACCCTCTATTAAAAAATAAATAAATTATCCCTTTCTTTCTTTCTAATTTGAGATATTTTACATGAGTTTATGTACATGAACGGCCAGGGGCAATGCTTAAAGGATATCTACCACCAGGATAAAGGACTGTAAACCAAGCATCTGCCATACTGGTGAGTGCCCCCTAAGGCAGGATCTGTGCTTCTCTTAGCTTCTCATGCCCTGTTTATTTTTAAATGCTCTGGGCTCTATAGGTGTTAATGGAGCCTGGAGCCCCTGAGGCTTATTTGCATAATATTTAAAGCCTTTATTTCTTGAAAACAAGGGCATACGAAGCTGAAAGAAGAAAGGATCCTTCCAGAGGAGGCACACACCAGTCTGTCAGTGTGCTTGGTTTACAATCCTTCATCCTGGCGGTAGATGTTCTTTAATAAAGTTTTTAGCTATCTATCTACCTACCTCCTCCTCTACCTGAGGAGGAGGGGATGATAAAAGAGTTTACAGTCTATGAGGATGAGGGGGTGACACAAGAGCTTACAGTCTATGAGGATGAGGGGAGACACAAGAGCTTACAGTCTATGAGGATGAGGGGGTGACACAAGAGCTTACAGTCTACAAGGATGAGGGGATGACACAAGAGCTTACAGTCTATGAGGATGAGGGGGTGACACAAGAGCTTACAGTCTATGAGGATGAGGGGGTGGCACAAGAGCTTACAGTCTATGAGGATGAAGGGAGGACACCAGAGCTTATAGTCAATGAGGATGAGGGGGACACAAGAGCTTACAGTCTATGAGGATGAGGGGGGACACAAGAGCTTACAGTCTATGAGGATGAGGGGTGACACAAGAGCTTACAGTCTATGAGGATGAGGGGTGACACAAGAGCTTACAGTCTATGAGGATGAGGGGGGTGGGCTGACACAAAGATTACAGTCTATGAGGCTGAGGGGAGGGCACAAGAGCTTACATTCTATGAGGATGAGGGGGGACACAAGCTTTAAGTCTATGAGGATAGGGGGGTGACACAAGAGCTTACATCTATGAGGATGAGGGGATGGACACAAGAGCTTACAGTCTATGAGGATGAGGGAATGACACAAGCTTACAGTCTATGAGGATGAGGGGAACACAGAGCTTACAGTCTATTAGGATGAGGAGTGACACAAGAGCTTACAGCTATGAGGATGAGGGGGGACACAGAGCTTACAGTCTATGAGAATGAGGGGGTGACACAAGAGCTTACAGTCTTGAGGATGAGGGGATACACAAGAGCTTACAGTCTATGAGTATGAGGGGGTGACACAAGCTACATCTATGAGGACAAAGGGGACACAAGAGCTTACAGTCTATGAGGATGAGGGGGTGACACAAGAGATTACAGTCTATGAGGATGAGGGAGGACACAAGAGCTTACAGTCTGGAGGATAGGGGGTGACACAAAGCTTCAGTCTGTAAGGATGAGGGGACACAAGAGTTTACAGTCTATGAGGATGAGGGGCTGACACAAGAGATTACAGTCTAGAGGTGAGGGGACCAAGAGCTTACTTCTATGAGGATGAGGGGGGACACAAGAGCTTTAAGTCTATGAGGATGAGGGGGTGACACAGGAGCTTACAGTCTATGAGATGAGGGGATGACACAGAGCTTACAGTCTATGAGGATGAGGGAATACACAAGCTTACAGTCTATGAGGATGAGGGGAACACAAGAGCTTACAGTCTATTAGGATGAGGGGTGACACAAAGCTACAGGCTATGAGAATGAGGGGGGACACAAGAGCTTACGGTCTATGAGAATGAGGGTGACACAAGAGCTTACAGTCTATAGGATAGGGGATGACACAAGAGCTTACAGTCTATGAGTTGAGGGGGTGACACAGAGCTTACAGTCTATGAGGACAAGGGGTGACACAAGAGTACAGTCTTGAGATGAGGGGTGACACAAGAGTTACAGTCTATGATGATGAGGGAGGACACAAAGCTTACATTCTATGAGGATGAGGGGGGACCAGAGCTTAAAGTCTATGAGGATGAGGGGTGACACAAGAGCTTACAGTCTATGAGGATGAGGGGGGACACAAGAGCTTAAAGTCTATGAGGATGAGGGGTGACCAAAAGCTTACAGTCTATTAGGATGAGGGGGTGACACAAAGCTTACAGTCATGAGGATGAGGGGGTGACACAAGAGCATTACAGTCTATTAGAGATGAGGTGACATAGCTTCAGTCATGAGGGAGGGGGAACACAAGAGATTACAGTCTATGATGAGGGGGTGACACCAAGAGCTTACAGTCTATGAGGATGAGGGGGGTGACACAGAGCTTACAGTCTATGAGAGGATGAGGGGGACACAAGCTAAGTCTATGAGGTTGAGGGTGACACAAGAGCTTACAGTCTATGAGGATGAGGGGGGACACAAGAGCTTACAGTCTAGAGGATGAGGGGGTGACACAAAGAGCTTACAGTCATATGAATGAGGGGTGACACAAGAGCTTACAGTCTATGAGGATAAGAGTGTGACACAGGAGTCTATGAGAATGAATGGGGCTATATAAGAGGTAAAAAAATAATGGTCCAGCCTTTCTTTATAAGAGGATAGAGCAAAATAAAATAATTTAAAAATAAATAAAGATATTCTGCTGCTTGAACCAGTCATCAGCTGCATCTTATATACAAAGTCTAATGTGAAATGACTGCAGAGAAGCCGGAGCTTGTATCTGGTGTTTGCTGGATAACAGACGCGAACATAGGATGGATTATAAAGAGATAGATGACATTCATGCAGTTTAGCGGATGTGATAGATCTGCATATAGAGATGATTTAAAACAGTTTGAAACTTTTTGAGGTTGGACATTAGTCTGATAGTCCGGGGAAGGGCCATTCCAGAGAATTGGTGCAGCTCGGGAGAAGTGCTGGAGATAGGATTGAGAGGTTCTAATGCAGGTAGAGATTAATCAATATCACTGGCAGATCCAAGAGTACGGGTTGGGCTATAACTGAGATGAGAGAAGAGAGATAGGAAGGTGCAGCATGTGCAGAGCTTTGTGGATGAGGGTGATTACTTCTTCGTTATTTTACTATTTATTGTACACGTTTATGGTAAATCTGATGATAACGCAGTCCTCCGTCTCCAGGCTGTGAAATATATGCAGTACTAAGAGAAAGGTCCTGATAAGTGGTGAATCTCACGCCCGGATGAGGGTAACATTACCCATGATAAGATATGCACTTAGTGAACGCTGCCTAATCTCAGCTCCTCACACTCTGCGGTGATGACTGGTAAACTATGCAACCCCTGATGGGAACGTATCATTTCTGTCTGTATCATATTAATAAGGCTCCGGCTGCCAGTTTGCAGCCCAATGGGGAAAAATAGGGGTAGAGTGAATTACTGACATTTGAAGAGATCTGTGAAACCACTATAACTTCGTTAAAGACGTCGCGGCTCAGAGCGCGTGTGCAATCGGAGATAGAAAGGTTCCTAATGCTTCAGCCTGATCCGCAGAGAAATCACAAGACCCTACAAGCCACAAATCAGCATCAGCAAAGAGATTTACTAATTTTTCTAAATGGGAATCATTTTGTGCACAGGAAGATATTTACTGTATAAAGGAAAGTGTCAGCTCTGGGGCCACATATTAAACCAAAGATTTGTCCTGGTAAGTGAAGGGGCTGCATCTGTCAGAAGATCTGTATCCTGAATGCAGAGAAATATTTTATTATAATTATACGAATCGAGCAGCTCGGTGCACTGTGGGCGGGGCTACAGGATTCGGTGCACACACTCTGTTCAGTTTTCATTATATACCACATAGAGCTGGGAGGTATCAGCCATACATGGAGCTGATCATAAGTCTACCACTATAGATTATCTAACATTTATAGAGCTGAGCCAATGTATCTAAGCTGTACTTCTAATAATAAGGTATCAAATAACATAGAGCTTTGCTGTTGTATCTAGACAGTTATTTAGAAAGTATATACTGTATATACATTGGGGTCATTTACTAAGGGCATCTGATTTTGCGCTGAAGAGCATCGTAACGCACTCAAATACACCGGCCTTCTACTGGATGAAGGTAATGCAAGCTCCGCGACACATTTTCCGTTTTAATGCGGTGGTTTTTCCGAATCCGTCGGGTTTTCGTTCGGCCACGCCCCCCGATTTCCGTCGCGTGCATGCCAGCGCCGATGCGCCACAATCCGATCCGCGTGCGTCAAAATCCCGGGGCAATACAGGGAAAATCGGCGGAAATATTCGGGTCACGTCGGGAAAACGCGAATTGAGCCCTTAGTAAATGACCCCGTTGTGTTAATACTCTTATCTAAGCTGCCATTAAAGAGCTATCTACCATACATAAGTTGAAACCTAATTTTAAGCTGTCATTATAGATGTATCTCCCATACGAACGAGTAGGTCATTGTATCCAAGCTGCTTCACTGTAAACATGTTCTCATATATAATAAATAATAACAATAATTCCTTTATAAGGGGCACACAGATACGCAGCACTGCACAGAGTTTGTCACATCAGTCCCTGTCCCAATGGGGCTCACAATCTAATCAACCTACCAGTATGTTTTTGGAGTGTGGGAGGAAATCGGAGGACCCAGAGGAAACCCCGCAACAAGGAGAATATGCTGTCTCCTTAATAAAAAAATTTTTGGTGGGGGGGAGGAGCAACCCATGTATATTAAGGCAGTTGTGAGTAGATGACATGTTAGGGGGTCCTAACAATCATCCCACCCGAGGGCCTGGGTGTCTCATGTGCCTATGTGTCCTTAGTCATATCTGACAGCGCTCGGCCCTGGTACATTGGCTTAGCAGATCACAGGATCTTGATGTAACAATTCAAAATCCAGAGAGAACAATAACCCAAAAAATGGCCTCCCCCTCCCCCAAAGGGAATAACATTTACTAATAGCATAAGCAGGGCAGCGCGACAGCTCAGGAGACACGGGGGTTAATCCTCCCACAACGGATAAATGTCGCCAGAACAGTTTTATTCCTTATAATTTGCGATAAATGTCACTGGTACGAGGGAGGCGCCGTACACCAAAAAGAGAATCAGCAGGCAGATAAGAAAGTCGTATGAAATATGGAGGAACTTAGAACGAGGACTGCAGCATCGGAGGATGGTAATTGAATCTGTAAATTATATATAACTATGGGACGAATTCCTCTAAATCCTAGAGAAGCTTCACTTCCTAAATGTTAACTTTATTCCATGGACAATACTGTGGGTCTGTGGTGCAGGCTTAAAACTTTAGAGAGAGTTCCAGGTCCTATATACACTGGGAAACTGGTGGAAACTGGAGGATAAAGAAGACGTAGGAGGACAGGAAAACATAGGAGGACATAGAAACATGGAGGTACATGAGGACATGGAGGCATAGGAGGACAGGAGCATAGGAAAATGGAGGACTGAAGACATGGAGGGACATAGGAGACATGGGAGGACATGGAGGACATAGGAACGTAGGAGGACATAGGAAAAACATAGGAGGACAGGGAGACATGGAGGACATAGGAGGACTAGAAGGACATGGGAGGACATAGGAAAACATAGGAGGACATAGGAAAACAAAGGAGGACATGAGGACATGAAGGACATGGGAGGAACATAGGAAACATAGGAGGACTATAAGGACATAAAGGACATGGGAGGACATAGGAGGAATAGGAAAACTAGGAGGACATAGAGGACTGGGAGGACATAGGAGGACATAGGAAAACATAGGAGGACATAGGAGGACATAGGAAGACATAGGGAGACATAGAAGGACATAAAAGACATGGAGGACATAGGAAAACATAGGAGGGACATAGGAGGACATGGGAGGACATAGGAGACTAGGAAAACATAGGAGGACATGGGAGGACATGGAGGACATGGGAGGACATAGGAAAACATAGGAGACATAGAAGGACATAGGAGAAATGGAGGACATAGAAGATCATAGTAGGGCAAAAAGGATATTGGAGGACATAGGAGGAGTAGAAGGCATAGGTGAATATTGGAAAATATAGAATATGACATAGAAAGGACATCAGAGGACATAGAGGGCTTAGGGGAAATAGAAGGACATAGGAGGACATAGAAAGGACATAGGAGGGATAGAAGACATAGGGGAAAAAGAAGGGCAGGAGACATAGGCCAAAAAGGGTACCGCACTCCTGTGCAATGCGGATGGTGCTTGCGTCGGTACTCAGGCCACAATATATAGTAAAGAAGAACGTGCACACATCCTTTGTTGACTTTAACGATATTCTTTTAATTCATTATCATATTATATACAGCTCCACCATAAAAATCATCAAGGAACATATCAAGTAACAACAGATCAAAAAAATCCTTTCAGCGACGTTCGGTCAAAATAGACCTATGTCAAGCATGATCTGTAATGGGAGAGGTAGGGCTCGGAGGCTCAGGAGTAGCAGAGGGCCCATAACAGGTAGTTACTATTTAATCATCTCTGAGGATGAGGAAAACCCTTCCACGTCCGCTGTAGACATGTTCTGTCCATAGATGCCAGTGATGTACCTGCCCGGCAGCGATGTCATCCTGGAGACCAGTGTCTGTGATGTGTCCTGCGTCTGGAGGCGCTTGGGGCAATGAATATCACTTATAAACCTTGTGGGGTTAACCTGTCACCCTCATCTAAATGCGGGTCAGAAGGTACGATTCAAGGGTCAAAGGATTATTAATGGGTCGTCTTTTATCTATCTGTCTACACTACCGTTCAAAGGTTGGGGTCACTAGAAATTCCTTATTTATGAAAGAAAAACACATTTTTCTGTCAATGAAGCATAAATACACTGTATACATTGTTATGTGGTATGACAATTCTAGGTTCTTAGGGGTTCACCCATAGAAGAAAATTTTCTAAATTTCAATCCCCTAGTGATGTTTATGCAATAAAGATTATTTGTAACCCCTTACTTTACTTCTTGTTTCAAGTTTGCTAGCCACAGCTGAAAACGTTTGGCTGATTAGAGAGAAGATATAACTGACCTCCTTTGAGCTGGATGAGAATTCTGGTGCATTTGTTTGTTCTATGAAACTCTCAAAATGGCCCGATAAAAGAAGTTTCATATGAAACTCGAAAATTCCATGCGACAAATTGCCAAGAAACTGAAGATTTTCTACAATGGTGTGTACCACTCCCTTCAGAGGAGAGCATAAACAGGCTCTAACATATTGAAAAAGAAGTGGGGAGGCGCCCGCTGCACAACTAAGCAACAAGACAAGTACATTAGAGTCTCTAGTTTAAGAAACAGACGCCCTCAATTGGCAGCTTCATTAAATAATACACAACAAATGCTGTGTCACCCTGTACATGTCAGAAAAGCCATATCTGAGACTGGATAAAAAGGAAAAGATTATTCGGGCAAAAGTTTAAAGTGTTTGGATCACACAGAAAAGAACATTTTTGAGACGCAGAACAATGAAAAGATGCGGGAAGATGCCGCGCCATCTGTCACATGGTGGGGTCATGTGATGGTGGAAGTCAGTAGGGGGATGGTGGGGGGTCGTGTGATGGTGGAGGTCTGTGAGTTGTGAGGTCTGTGATGGTCGGAGGTCCGTGTGATGGTGGAGGTCATGTGATGGTGGAGGTCGTGTGATGGTGGGAGGTCATGTGGTGGAGGTCATGTGATGGTGGAGGTGTAGGTGAGTCGGTGATGGTGAGGTCAGTGATGGTGAGGCATGTGTGTGGAGGTCGTGTGATGGTGGAGGTCATGTGATGGTGGAGGTCATGTGAGGTGGAGGTCGTGTGATGGTGAGGTCTGTGATGGTGGAGGTCATGTGATGTGGGTCATGTGTGAGGGTCGTGTGATGGTGGAGGTCATGTGATGGTGGAGGTCATGTGATGGTGGGAGGTGTGTGATGGGAGGTCGATGTGGATGTGGAGGTGTCATGTGATGGTGGTCATGTGATGGCCGAGGTTATGTGATG
Source organism: Engystomops pustulosus (assembly GCA_019512145.1). Lineage (NCBI taxonomy): Eukaryota > Metazoa > Chordata > Amphibia > Anura > Leptodactylidae > Engystomops > Engystomops pustulosus. Next base: position 2,870,760 of record CM033649.1, on the reverse strand, counting down.
GTGGAGGTAATGTGGCGGTCTGGGGTACCTGGGACATTTGCAACACGGTCAAAGGATTATGAATAAGGAAGGCTATCACTCCGTTATACAACGTCATGCATACCCTGGGGCAGCACTGATTATAGCCAATGTCATCCTACAACAAGGCAATGACCCACAGCCTCCAAATTATGCAAGAACTATTTAGGAAAGAACAGCAGCTTGTATCTAATGGAGCGGCCCAGTCACCAGATCTCACCCATTGAGCTGTTGACCGTAGGCTACACAAAAGTGCCCATCAGCCGATCCATTGTAGAGGGGCTTCTGGAAGCACGGGGGGGGGGGGATTGCTCCAGATCACTCAGCAAATTACCAGCTAGAGGCCAAAGATCAGAAATGCTGAAACTTCGAAAAGGGAACATTATGTGATGAAAGCAAGGGAGAAACTTATTATTTCAAATGAAAAATAAATATTTTAAACCTTGTCAATGTTGGACGACTATATTGTCTATTCATTTGCAACTCAGTATGGGTATGAGTATGAGTTTGAGTATGAGTATGAATGGAAAAAAACTAAACTGTCTGGGTGACCCCAAACTTTGAGCCATTTGAATATCTTACATAGGTCGAGAGATTGTAAAGAACTGGAGTTTACCGGTGGCAGAGATAACAGCAACGTCTCTCCTGATATATCAACATTCTTACACTTATGACCTCTAACCCTATGGAGTGACCTCAGTGATCACCTCAATACCCCAGAAATAGAAGGAAAAGGGCCGCACTGAGGATATAGAAAACCAGAGGTGGGTGAGTATCTCATATTACCCACATTCCAGTCCAGAGTAGATGTCCTGATGTTCTGGTGGTCCCTGGTGGTCTTTCCGTGTAGCAAAAAGGCAAAAACATGGATCCTTAGAATTTGTGCACTGTGTGTCAGGAGCATGTTAATGGGGTTGTAGTCAGATTTGGAGATTACTTCGTCTGTCCTTGGTGCACTTGGTGCCCGAGGATGATCCTACTCCTTCCTACATTACTGGACCTATGTGACAGCTCAGCCCCTATACAGATACATGGACAGAGCAGACCGAGTGGAAGCGAGGGTTTTGTTCAGTTTACCCTGGATTTTAATACCCCAACATGGACACAATGGGGCAGATTACTTACCCGGGCCTTTGCGATCCAGTGGCACGTTCTCCGTCGAGGATTCGGTCTTCCGGCTTTCGTCTGTCGGAGTTCACTGGAGTTCACCAAGCTATCGTGGGTACAAAAGCGCATGTAAGCGGTGTCAAGCAACCTTTTTTTTTTTTTTATATGCGGCGGTTTTTTCAGAATCCGTCAGGTTTTCTTACGCCCCCCCCCCCATTCCATTCCGTCGATGCATGCCACAATCCGATCGCGCGCACCAAAAACCCGGGCAATCTAGGGAAAATCGGCGCAAAGCAGTAATATTGGGTAACCTGACGGAAAAAACGCAATTTGGGCCCTTAGTAATGACCCCCAAGACTTGTGGGTGCCCGTTAAAGAGTTTTTAGGAGAATGTTCATTACTTACTAACATCCAGACTCATCAGCACGTACTACGCATGGTGACATGCACCATCTTATATTTGCCTTTCTCTGTCTGTGGGGACTATTTGAGGGTCCACATTGCTGGAATTATGTGCTGATACTATGTATAGGTCATTATCTGCTTATTCTCCTCACCTCCAATCTTATCCTTGTAGATCCTTCATAAAAAGTATACTAACAAAAAAGATAACAAATTCCATGATGTTCACGGATTTCCCAAGTGTTTGCTGTGGCCCCTCCAGCCCTGGATTATCTGCTGCACCCTTCTGGCCGGCCCCATGTTCGGATGAGTCTCCATCCCCTGCAGCCTGATCTCTGTCCAGGGCCGTGTCACCTTGTATCCCCTACACATAATCATCCACTCATTGACAAGCGATACAGTTGGTTGTATAAATAATATCCGAGTTATAGATCCATCAGCAAAGCAGATAATTATCCATGATCACCGTCGCCGGCTCGCCATTAATCACATCCCTCTCAATGCCAATAATTCCTTCTCTTACAGTCGCTCTCCACGTAGAGATGTGGAGGATCTGTGGCCAGACTGCTGCGGGAACATGCCAACGATGCATGTGAGGAGAACGTCTGCACAAGACTGATGATAATGGAGACAGAAATGAAGCGAACAGTCGCTTTAAGAAATGTTACGGGAGGAAACGTTCCACATTCATCTTGGGAAATGATAGAAATCACGGATTGTGACGATTTATTCTGCAGGAGAGTTTCCCAGTTTCCTTCATACAACAAACACTGATATTGTGCAGCAGAAGTAGCGCCCTCATGTACGCCATAATGACAAGTATCTTGCAGGGTCTGGCCGCTCAGGGGGGCTCTCAGGGGCAGATGGGCTCCAGGGTGTGTCTATAGGGGGCAGGGGTGCAGTCACTTCTGGACCTGAATCCTGCGGCACAACACTATGATAGCTGCAAAATTTCGCTATTTTCACAGCCCGGCCACAGGGACAGGGACAGGACTCCATGGAGGTCTTATCTTGGTTATTCCAGGTTTTGGACTTGTTTGATTTATTTGGAGGATGATGTATCCGGCAGCTGAATCAGCGGGGTTTCTGCAACTTTTTAAAGTCTCAACTCTTCGCAAAGTTTTTTCTACACCTTATCGGGACTGGAGTTTATTGCCAGTATTTTTTTAACTACGACATTGCCAAAATTGCACATTTTTTATACATTCCGCATCTGAATTTTCAAGAGGACCTTCCAGTCGATTTGGGTCCTAAACCAACAATTGGTCTGTAATAACCTGTGGTTTGGGACCCAAATCAACCTGTATATAAGCGTTGCATGGCCTCAATAAAATAAAAAACATTTATACTGCAGGCACATTGATCCCCATCAACTTGCGGATAGTGAAGCCATGATAATATTACATGCATACGGCGCTTGTGCAGTGAAGCCAGTGATTGTACTACGCCAGCTTCACTAGCCACAACGTGCAGGCACCAGGGTGGGAGGCCAAGGTATAAATGTTTGGGGGTTTTTATGCGGCCTTGTGGAAGACGATTTGTGCAATTTGGGACACTATACCACTGGTCTATAAGCAACTGTGGGTGGTTTAGTGTCCCAAATCCACATGACAGATTCCCTACAAGAGATATACACAGCTGCAACACAGAAAATTCTTGTGTGTCTAACTTTGTAGGCGAGCGAAGAAGTCACAATATGAAGAAAAAAAAAATAAGAAAATCCTAAGATAAATGATTATTTTGCAAATTCCAGTGTCCCACACTTGGAGCACATGGCCATAGTCTCCACACCCTGCAAGGCGGCCTTAATTGGCAAAGCGTCAAAAGGAGAACTCTTACTTCAACACCATTCTCATACATGGCTCAAAATCAAAAATTTCCCCTACTTTTTTATGCAAATTTATTGACTGTAATAGTTTTTTCACTTTATTGACCAAATAGGAATCATTTTATTTTTTAAGTTAGATTTTAACTAACGCAACACTACACTTTTTTCACATCTTTATACTAAGCTCTTGTGACAGGGTCCTCACATCTATTGTTCCATATGACTGTTTGTACTCTGTAATGTAATATTATATTTGTATGTGTTCCCAATGTTTGTAAAGCTACAGAATGATGGCGCTATATAAATATAGATTATTATTATACTGTTGTTTTATCTGTCATAAAAAAAACAGGTTTTTTTTTCCAAAGTTTTTTTTTTCTAACAACAACCAATATTATTTAGTGCACCCCAAACCCCCCTTATCTCCCTTACAGATGGGTCAGATTCAGCCCTGGGCCCTGATGCTTCGACCTACACTTATTATGATTTCATGGTGTGGTGCATTGCCCACCTATTGTGACAACGGAGAAATGCACACACACACAATACACATGGTTTTGTGCTATATTTTCCTCACTTTAATGTTTCTTCCTTCTTCCTTCCTTCTTTTATTATTTGCTGCTTTTCTCCCCTTCCTCGATCATTGATTCGTATCTGGAAGTAAAGCTCTTAAGGGGTTGTGAAGAATTAGTGAAATATTGCAGCTTTATTGGAGCCGAGAGTAAATCCAGTAACAAACTATGAACAGACGTGTAACGTTTTTTTTTTTTTATAGAAAGCCGCCATGTTTTTAAGCTCCTTCCAAAATCAGGGTTCAGCAGTAGTGGATTGATAACATAGGTGGTGTGGGAGGAAGCCGGGGCCAAGCCCTTGTAAGGGCCCATGGCCGCCCAAATCACCCACCAATACTAAGAAGGAACTTCACCCATGAATCCTTGTACTGCTCTCATTACACAGGTACAGAAGAGCCATTTCAAGACCTTTGAAGGTCCTGAAAACCACAGATTGAAAGCAGTAGAAGGGACACAACCTCCATTCTCCACAGAGATTCTAGTCCCATGTGTAGGAAGTGATTCCGACTTGAGGGGCAGTAATATAGTCCCATGACAGTTCTGATCCACCCTGCTATGTGACCGCTTTCATCAGTTCTCATGCACAGTTATACAGTATACCGTATTTTTCTATAAGGCGCACAAAAAATCCTTTGATGTTCTCAGAATCAAAGGTGCGCCTTATAGTCCAGTGCGCCTTATATATGAACCATACTTACAGACAACAGCTGCCTTGAACTGTGCACAGGTCCGCCACCTGCTGGTCATTCATCCTTATATCAAGGTGCGCCTTATATCGGTGCGCCTTATAGATGAACCTAGCGGTTAAGCAGGCATTTATTGATGGTGCGCCTTATAATCCGGTGCACCTATATAGGATACCTAGATGTTTTAGCAGGCATTTATTGATTTTGCCCCTATAGTTGGTGCGCCTTATAGTCCGAAAAATACGGAGTTTTATGGAGAGATGATGGACATGACATCTCTGTCTGGATGAGGCGCCACAAGTCCTATAACACAACAGCGGAGGGAACAGCATGGCGGCATGAGAGATCTTATATTCAGCACAATAGAAAAAATGGATATATCCGGCACTTCCATACTTCTTCCATAAGGAAATTTTTTAATGACATATCTACATCATGAATGAAAACCCATGAACAACTGACGCGTTTCACTATCAGCTTTAATCCTAATCATAAAGTGACAAAGGATCACACTATTCCAAATAACCCCGCCCTCACCACCTGATTGGCGGAGGCGAGAACTAGAGAAGAAGTATGGAGTGCCGGATTGTATTCATGTTTTCACTTGTTTGACCTGGAGATTCTTCTGGCAGCGAGACGTGGTGGAGCTGGTGATCAAATATCGCAATATAGAAAATATTACAATATCGCCGACCCCTGCAAGTCTCCTGCCAGGAGGGGATTATACTTGCTATTTTTGTCCATACGTCAGTGGCATATTGTTACCCCCCCCCGCTGGGATGAGACATGACAGCTCCACGCAGTTCATCACTATCCTACAAATAAAATTCTATGGAACAAATTAATTATAAAGAGATTTTCTCACCCGAGAATCTGTGATTATAATAAGCGATAGGTTAATGAGCGGGGGCTGATTAATTACTCCGCGCTATGAGCGGGGTCACATACACCAAGTGTGTACAGCCACAAACTCTGATGAGTGATCAGTCCCTACCTATGGGGGCACACATCAGTCTGCAGCCACCACACAAAAGCACAGAGACCTCATATACACGGATAAGACCAAAAGATTGTTGCAATCACGTGGCAATTCAAGTTGCAGACATGCACATCGATAGGGCACGTTATGACCCCCCCCCCCCCACTGTGAAGGAAGTTAAAAAAACTCAGTAATATAATGTATAAACCTTAGGATCTGATCAAGTGTTAACTAGTGTTCTGCTGTCCATTATGCCGAGGTTGCAGTGTCACCCCATGATATTGCACTATTGTTTTACTACGGAGTAGACCCTACCCCTAGCAGCCTTCTGAATGGGCCCCCTTCTCCTTGTAATTGATCATTATTAACTATTAAACTTATAAAGAGACGCAGTCAGAATCCAGAAATGGGACTGAGCTCAAAGGACACCTGGCATCAGGTCTGTGTCACTTGTCCTGTCCTAACTACCTGTTGGAGCAGCTCACAAGGATCCTATCGAGTTATTTCAACTATTAATTCATTCTAACATATTCTTTTCTGTATTATGTAAAGGAGGCTGGTCACATGTCAGAGACCAGTGATGTCACCTCTGGTACCCCTACCTCTCCTCCCCCTGCTCATGTTCGTGTGTATGTTATAGTAAAGCTTTGCTAGTGTCTGTGCTGCATCTGCTTGACATGCGCATCCCCTAATACACTGTGTGAGACACAGACATCAGCTACACAGTATCTGACATGTCTTGCTATAACATGGCTGCACTGAGCTGCTGTATCTCTCCTATACACAGACACAGGCTGCAGGGGCGTGGCCACCAGCAACCAGGAAGCACATCATTCTACAAGCCTCACATCATTATACAGGCTGTCATCATGCACTAGGGGTGTGGCTGTGACTACCCACTCATGATAAGTTGGACAGCTGAATATGCTAATGACTCATTGGACATCATTAGGTCATTTGCATACAGCTTTAGGACCTCATTGCTTAGTTTACAGGCATGTAGAGGGACCATGAAGGGTAGAGGCCATGCTCTCTAATGGCAGTTTATGAAAATATATTTAGTTTAGGGGGTTATTTTGCATGACGGGTTCCTTTAAGGCTTAAGAGTTACAATCACGCACATTACTACCTTGCATACACACACATGTATATACTTATGCACCACACCACATACAGTTCATCACGCATACACATTTGATACAATCTTACACACATTTAGCACAGATATATACTTATGATAGAGTCTACCACATCTTATACACACATACCGATATTACACATCAACATACATACAATAATATATACACATCACACATGCACACAATTTAGCACAGCATATATACATATACATACAGAATATTACACACATACAGTATTACACATCAAATACATCATATAGTATATGCACACATATAGCGCAGACACTCATATAACACACTAAAAGATCAAAACAGTAACAATACTAATTTAAGACATACAGCCAAATACACACAGCAGGTACATACACACCCACCACACATACCCTAACCATGAACATACTCTACACACACATACAAATGGCAGAAGTCACAGATCGGTAAGTAGAGAACCTTCCAGTCCCTGTCCATTCTCCCCCCCCCTCCTCCATCTCCCCACACCTCTCAACTTCTTCATAACTGAAGCTGCCGACCTCAGGTGTGTACTGTTGGTAAGATGTGGCACTGTTATATCATATAACCCATGCACAGATCTGTGACACCCAGTTCAGACACAGGTGCATCCCAGGCCTTGAAGCCCGCTTTGACTGTGTGCATGAGCCCTAGTACTGTACATGTGAAGCCTAACATATATACAATTAATAAGCGACATCTCCACTTCTTCAGTTTTTCAGGCCAAAATGCTGGGCCACCTGACAATGCTGCCCCATGAGCAGTTGAGCTAATGCTGCTACCAGCGTAGTACCTCCCTGGATATTTTAGTCATCCACATCCACAGCCGAAAAAATCAACTAAGCATAATTTACCAAAAACGACGGCATGAAACACAGATAATGCTCTACATTACACCAAACCTGGAGATGGAATACTGCCCCTACTGATCGCGCAGCAGGCTCACCCGAGGGTTCTACATTTTATTACGTACATGTGTGGTAAAATTAAGAACAGATCCCATGTGGGAATAAACTACTTGAAAAACTCCATATTGTGCGAGACGCAATCGCCAGAGCGTTTATAAAAGACAACAAATTCATTATTCCGAGTGGGAGTCTAGATAATCCCATTGCGTTAGGGGCCCGTCGTGTTTCCTAGCGGGTGGTCACAGTGGCGTCTCACCACCTCATTCCCAAAATACTCATCTGTTGGCCCCAGGTTTGTTTTTTTCTTTTCTTTCTGTTTTGAAGATACAGACGATGATTTGATTTCAGACTCTGATTGCCTTGGCGGACAGTGTGAGGATGAGCATGCCAAAGATTCCTGTGCAGCCACAGTGGGCTTCAACATGACAGACTTTACTCTTGTTGCCTCGATCAGTCCAATTTGTCTCCTGGCACGGTGGAAGAACTGAAGAATTTAGGAATCAGGCGCAAATTGACTTATATGTTGACATAAGGTCATCTCACCGGCCATAAGTGAGCAGATAATGAACATAGCGTTTGTTTTTGCTTGTATATTCTGCTGCGCATTTTCTGATGGATTTTTCCTTTTCAAAGGAAAGAAAAGTGTTGTAATGGGTATAATCCAAGATCTCAATCAATGTGCAGATGGTATTCCACGCTCGATGTACAAACAGAAAATCTGCATTGTTATAACGAGCGCATCAGCAGGATATCGATCAAACTGTGCAAATTATCTATATACCGTATATCCTGATATAAAATTCTCATTTTTATCATCAGTAGCTGCATTCAGAGATTACTGCTGGTATTTACGTCTATGGGGGAACATTGTACACAGAGTCCGAACCTCCGCATTTTTGTCCAGGTTTTAAAAGCAAACGACTTTTCTTCAGTGTTCCCTGAATTTGCCCCGTGTTTTGTGGTGCACTCCGCCCGAGCGGATTGTTTTGTTGCCGCCGGCTTGCATGCATGCGACACAAATTGGACATTAGACAACTTTGACGGACTTCGGGCAAACCCGATGATATAAAAACCAAATTTTGTCGCTTAACGATCAGCACTCTACTGCCGGAAGCAAATGGTAACTTGCTCTGGCGGACCCTCAGCGAGGTAGGCTGACACCTGCAGAAGCGCCTGTTACCTCACATACGGCGATATTTCCTGCCACTTCCTCCAGCGCTACCCGCCTGGCATTGCGCGATTTATGCACGCTAGTATTTACTACGAATCGTGTCGATGAAGGTCAAGGATAACCGAAACGTTACAATTATTTGACTATTACTAAATACATTTCCAAAAAGCCACCAGAACATGTGACTGGATTCCCATTTATTTACCGTATGGGATTGGGACCCTTCCAGAGCCTAATGGGGGGGGGGGGGAAATAAAATCCCTGGTGGCGGTATGGACCTCCATAGAACCACATGCAGGAATTGGACGCACTATCTTAGTGAATCGCGGCAGCGTTCCGGACTCCATCCTCATACAGTCCCGTATCTGCGGCGTCCAACAGGACGGGTACGTAAAAGGTGCCCTCTATGAGTTTTTGCATTATCAAAGGTAGGCAAAAAAAATCAAGATGAATGCAGACACGCCCAAACCATTCTTTTCTGCAAAATGTCTAACAGCACAAATTGGCACCTCCGGGTGAAGGCATTTTCAAGCTGGAGGGGTGAAATATTAAGCTATAAAACAATAATCTTATCTTGCTTGGGACAGTTTTCTTACTGTCTGTTGGTAAAGACCCAGGCTTCCAGAACCCACACGCACCCGTGATGCTTAATTGTGTGCATTAGTACATATTACGTTTTATTAGTACATTTATAAACCACCGGGGCAGCAGCAATAAAGATGCCAGGTTAGATAGGACTACAGGGAGGTCAGAATTCAGAATCCAGCTCAGGATTGTGACTAGAGGATCCACAAATAAAGTTCTTTGTTTCAAATCTGTAAAAAAAGAAAAGGCAATGTTTTTAGAAGCCGAGGTACGATTGTATAAGACACTAAGTGCACTATGTCCTACTCTCACCTGTTGGTTCTGAGGAAGGGGCTAAACAACATAAGCAAACACAGAATGTTTTAACCATCCTCATAGAGACAAATACCGAGGCCCAGAGGAAAGGCGCGTCCCATAAAGGTTACGCGAATCGACTGACAGCTGCTGCCTTACCGTAAACACATAGATCACTCCCCTGCACCACGAATGCCAGCCACCTCCCTGCCAGCGTTCATTGTTGAACTATTGCAAGCTGCAGGGCCTATAGTTGAATCACTTACCATACAATGATAGACAACAGGACCCTGTGTAAGTACTAAGAGCGGGTACATCACACTAATGCCACCAAGATCCAAGCCTCGCCCTGCCAACTCTATGTACACTGACATATAGAAACATAACCAATCCAGAGAGGGCGCTTTCATCTAATAATCCAGAAGAACCTACTACATAAACCAAATGTATGTAAAAAGAATAGACGGTCACTCTCAGAAGTCTAGTATACTATTATATACTGCCCTCTAATGTACCAGAATACAACTACTATATACCGCCGCCCTATTCAACAGAATATACTATTATAAATACTGCTTCCCTATGTACAAGAATATAACACTATAATACACTACTGCCCCCTATGTACAGGAATATAACTACTATAAGACTGGCCCCCTATGTACAAAATATAACTACTATATTACTCCCTATGTACAAAAGATAACTACGATAACAAATACTGACTTGGGGCCACTGCCCCCCAATGTACAGAATAATAACGACTATCATCTGCCCCCTATTTACAAGAATATAACTACTATAGTAAATACTGGACTCTGCCTCTATGTACCGGAAATATAACTACTATCATCTGACTGCCCCCTATGTCAAGAATATACACTATAATACTGCCTGTTACAAGAATATAACTACTATAATACTGCCCCCCTATGTTACAACCAGAATAAACTACTATAATACTGATACTGCCCCCTATGTACAGAATATACCTACTATAATAACTGCCCCCATGGTACCAGAATAAACTACTAATAAAGATACTGTCATAGAGCCTCTGTACACATAATATAACTACTCTAATACTGCCCCTAATGTACATGGAATATAACTACTATAGATACTTCCCTGCCCCTATGTACAGGAATATAACTACTATAATAATACCTGAATACTGCCCCCCTATGTACACAGATTAAACTACTATAACACACACTGAAACACTCCTTCCCCCTATGTACAGAATAAAACTACATAACAATTACTGCCGCCCTATGTACAAAGATTCTAACTACTATAATAACTGCCCCCCTTGTACAGGAATATAACTACTATAATACTCTGCCCCTATTACAGAATATAACTACTAAAAATACTGCCCCTATGTACAGAAATATACCCACGATAATACTGCCCCCTATGTACAGAATATAACTACTATAATCTGCCCCCTATGTACAAAGAATAGAACTAACGTATATACTGTCCCCTATTTACAAGCCTTAACTACTATAATCCGCCGCCCCCTATGGTACAAGATATAACTACTAAAATACTCTACTGCCCGGCCAAGGCTGGCCCCCTATGTACAAGAAAATAATAACTACTATAATACTGGCCGCCCCCTATGTACAAGAATTAACCACTATACTAACTGCCACCCCCCCCTATGTAACAAAAAATATAACTAACTATAAACTTCCACTACTTCCCTTTCCCTTCCCCCATTAAAGAATCTAATTACTATGATACTGGGACATAAATAACGATGCCCCCTATTACAGAATCTATAATAATACTATCATACTCAACCTATGTCCAATAATAGTAACTCTACTATGATACTGCCACCCAGATGTACAAGGAATATAACTACTATAATAATACTGCCCGAAAACTGAAAACTACTGCCGGGCCCCTATGTACAGGAATATTAACTTACTATATTTTGCACCTCTTATTTCCTGGTATATGATAGTGGCCATTTACATGTCTCCTTGGAATTCTCTGTGCCGCTCTTCTCCTGTGGGCGCCGATCAACGTGCCATCACAACACGTGTCTATCTGACCCTTTCTTACTGATACATCATCTAATATTCCACCAGTCTGCTTCCAACCCATTGCTCTCGTAATTTCCCACTAATCTTTTCTCGTTCGCGTCCCCCATCTTCCCTCGTCCCCCCCCCCCTCCGGGCCCCCTTGCTCCATGCCCCCCCCCACTCCCTCCTGTCCCCTCATCTCCCTCCATCGGACTTCTAACTCCTCATGTTGTGCGCCCATACAACAATAACGTCCACATGTAGGGTGTCTCTTTACACTCGAGAAAAATTGTATCACAATTTCAGATGGGACTTCTCTTTTTAAATCACTTTGATATGTAAATTTTAGGTCTAAATGAACTACAATATTGGACCATCTAAATTTTCCCTCCATTTTGTTTTTAGTTGCCACGAAGCTCTCAAAAGGGTTAACACAAAACAAACACTTCATTGGTAACGAGATGTACAGTCCCGTCTCCAGCCCTTTTTCCCCCTGCCCCCATAAAGCCGACATATGGGAAATGTTCGTTAGGAGCTACCATTGGGGTTGTAAAACTATCTAATCCTGAAAAAACGAGATAATTTGATTTTTGAGAATGGCGAGTTTTTTTTTAAAAACGGTCACACACCACATTTTTGTTATATAACTCCATCAATGTGAAATACATCAACCAAAACTTACCAAAGACGTGAAGTACAACATTTCAGAAAGAAAAAAAATCCTTCAAAATCAACTTTGGGTAAATTAAAATGTTCAAAGTTATATCCTTATAAAGTGAACTGTCCAATTCCAGAAAATGGGGGGCGGATCCAAATAAGTACACAACTTTCTTTCGTCTATCATTGTTAAAAATCAAAGTGTCATTGATCCTTATGTTTATCACTATATCCAGGTCACCCAAATTTTTCCTGCTTGTTTTTCAGATTAAATACCATTGTATCAGTACGCTTAAGCATTACAAACATTAGGTATTTATTTATTTTCATATCTCTGTCTATTGCGTATTATCCTTATTACTTCACTTGTCCTCAATCTATTTTTTCCAATGATCCTACCTTTAGAGAATCCAAATAATGATATCACACTCTTCGAACTGCAGAATTTGTGAAGTGCTGGAAGATTCGAATTTAACCACGGATAAAATTTTATAAAACCCTTCACGAGCAAACCCCCCATCCCATTAGAAAAGTAAAGGAATGCCCAACATGTCAAAATGGAGACAATTAGAGATAAGCTATATTGAAGAAATGTAAAAACATTAGTATGAACTTAGAATTACTAAACCTCATCAAGCTGTAACGTTATCAAATCATCTTAATCCAACGATCAAGCCCCACATCTTTATATATCCACACGACTATTCCCACCTTCCAACATCAGGAGAACCAACGGAAAAGGATCAAGACATTCCTCAATATTGTCTAGAACACCGTAAATTTTTCAAAAACCATAACAGTTAAAAATCAATAAAAAGTCTTTCAATACGACATATCAGGATGACCCCCCCCCCTCCATTGCTAGTGTGCCATAGATACATCATTTACACCTTCCCGCTCGTACAGCACCATAGGAGGCCACATGTCGGACCTCCTGGAATCTTATAAAGCATGGGTACCACACAGTCACCCCTGAGGTTCGTTAAGGGTTTCCACTAACTATCTCCAGTAAAATTGGTCTAAATGTTCCATACCGGGAATTGTAATTGTCACAAATTTTTATTGTATGTATTTTATAAAAGATATAATCTTTTCCAAACCAAAACCTCCTGCAGCATCAGAACCGGCCTGTCAACTGTTAAAGAACATTTTAGATGCTTAATGAACTAGAGATGAGGAGTAACTCGTCCGACGCTTGATGCTCTTTCGAGTATTAAGGTACTCGAAAACGGCTCGTTGCTCGACTAGTATTTCCCGCTCGGATCGAGCTTTAATTAAAAATACACAGTAAGAAACAGTGAAGAATAGAATAAACAGTGAACACAGTGACCCAAGGTCATTTAGTGAAAACAACAGGAAAAACACAGTGAAGAATATTACAGAGTTCGGCAATCTTCTTACCTTCTGAGATACGCGCGGAACCACCACATAGTTGTCATAACACTATATATTTGTGAAAAACCCATTGAAGACTCTGGCAGCAGCAGCATGGATACATCGGCCGACGGGCCGCGCATGAAGACATCGGGTGACGCGGGCGCCGCATGGATACTCGGGGGACCGGGCAGCAGCCATGGAGAAATCGGGGGACCGGGCAGCAGCAGCGTTGAGACATCGGGGGACCGGGCAGCAGCAGCATGGAGACAATTGGGGGACCGTGCAGCAGCAGCATGGAGAACCCATCGGGGGAAACGGGCAGCAGCAGCAACATCAGCATGGAGGACAATCGGGGGAACGGGCACACAGCAGCATGGAGACATCGGGGGACCGGGCAGCAGCATGGAGACTCGTGGGACCGTGCAAGCAGCATGGAGACATCCGGGGGCCAGGTCAGCAGCCTGGAGCCTCGTGGGACCCGGCAGCAGCAGCCGTGGAGACATCGGGGACCGGGCATCAGCATGGGACATTGGGGGACCCGGGCAGCAGCTCATTGAGACCTCGGGGGACGGGCAGCACATACAGCATGGAGACATCGGGGGAACGGGCAGCAGGCAGCAGCATGAGATATCGTGGGACCGGGCGCAGCATGGAGACAACGGGGACGCGGGCAGCATCATGGAGACATCGGGGGCCCGGGCAGCGCAGCATGGAGACATCGGGGGACCGGGCAAGCAGCACATGGACCAATCGGGGGAAACGGGCAGCACAGCATGGAGAACATCGGGGGAAACGGGCAGCAGCAGCATGAGACATCGGGGTAACGGGCAGCAGCCATGGAACATCGGGGGAACGGGCAGCCAGCATGCATGGTGACGATCGGGGAGCTGCAAGCACGGATCCCACAAGTAAGCAGATGTGCCAACATCGCAATCATATTCTTCACTGTGTTTTTCACAGCGTTTTTTTCATTCAAATGAATCCTGTGTTGCACTGTTTTTTATCTAATTCTTCACGTTCTTTTTTTCTTCTTCACATTCTGCTAACTTGTCGGGAGATAGATACGCGCGGACAGTGAAGAATAGATTGCAGCTGGTTTGCATACATCTGATAACTTCCAGAAGACTTTCTTTTTCAATTAAATACCACATTTTATTCCCTAAAAACCATGGTCCCTTTGAAAATCTCGAGTCTCCCATTGACTTCAATTGGGCTCGTTATTCTAGACTAGCACACCCGCTAGCATCTGGACAGTTCGTCTCGAATACCGAGCACTCTCGCAATTTTTAAATTTCTCGCTTCTCTCTATTAGACCATCTGTCACCCGTCTCAAACCAGTACTATTTGCCAGAATTTGATGAATGTATTCTAGGGTGTCATTTTATAAAGTAAGACAGATTTTACGGGCAGCAATTTCTATTTGTTTGCATCTTTTAGTTATTTAGATATATATCAGTTTGTTTTAGATATATATCAGTTATTTTTCTTTTTTTTTTTTTTGGCGTATGTTTGAGTTCCCTCGCTTGGACTAACAGACTAACAAATCGTCTAACTCTATAATGGAAAGTAAAAGGGGAAATGGAGGAAGGACAATGGGGACATTTTTTGGGTATCATGCATAGGCCCTTTTCTTGCTGTATTATTAAAAGTAGAATTTGCCTTTCCTATTAGTATTCTAGAGCATACAGTTCCAGTCTATGAGGATGAGGGGGTGACACAAGAGCTTACAGTCTATGAGTATGAGGGGGTGACACAAGAGCTTACAGTCTATGAGGACAAAGGGGTGACACAAGAGCTTACAGTCTATGAGGATGAGGGGGTGACACAAGAGATTACAGTCTATGAGGATGAGGGGAGGACACAAGAGCTTACAGTCTATGAGGATGAGGGGGGTGACACAAGAGCTTACAGTCTGTAAGGATGAGGAGGGGACACAAGAGTTTACAGTCTATGAGGATGAGGGGCTGACACAAGAGATTACAGTCTATGAGGATGAGGGGAGGACACAAGAGCTTACATTCTATGAGGATGAGGGGGGACACAAGAGCTTTAAGTCTATGAGGATGAGGGGGTGACACAAGAGCTTACAGTCTATGAGGATGAGGGGATGACACAAGAGCTTACAGTCTATGAGTATGAGGGGGTGACACAAGAGCTTACAGTCTATGAGGACAAAGGGGTGACACAAGAGCTTACAGTCTATGAGGATGAGGGGGTGACACAAGAGATTACAGTCTATGAGGATGAGGGGAGGACACAAGAGCTTACAGTCTATGAGGATGAGGGGGGTGACACAAGAGCTTACAGTCTGTGAGGATGGGAGGTGAAATAAGAGCATCACGTCTATGAGGGATAGGAAGTGACTAAGAGCTTACAGATTGTGATGATGATGGGTTGACACAATAGCTTACAGGTCTATGAGGATGTGGGGGTTGGACACAATAGCTTACAGTCTATGAGGATTGAGTGGAACAAAGGGCTTTACAGTACCTATGATTGCAAAGGGAGGCAACAAAAGCTACAGTCTATGAGGAAAGGGGGGTATAACAAAGCTGACAGTCTATGAGGATGAGGGGGGGTGACACAGAGGCTTACAGTCTAATAGAGGGATCACTGTAAGAGTCGTGGTGATAATGGTGTCCCCAACTACACTGGTGATTCTTCGGGAGCCCACTAGACTAGTCTTAGGGAATAAAATTTAACTGAATAATTCCAGATACCAAAGGTATAAAACAAAAGGTCCCCCCCATAACAAACAAATAGTAAGTATCAGTCCCTCAATGACAGTTCCTTCGTCTCAGTGGGTTGTAGTATTGATTCCAAAAAAATTCCAGCTGTCCACTTTGTATGGCGGAACTCAGATAGTATCCACGAAGTGTAGGGGCATGGTATAGTTAGCTATCAGGTTAAGGATAATTCCCTTAGTAGAATTACCCAAAGTCAGTAATAGGGTTCATGTTGTCACTGTGGCAGGGACCGTTTTTGGTTTGTTTTTTTTCACATCCACACATTCAGAAAACTCTATCCAATCGTTGTTACCAGGTACCATTGCCTATCTGTAACTACTCAGATGTAGTATTTCTCACACCCAATTACTCTACCTCTCTCGATCTCTCTACCTCTCTCCCTACGCATTTTCGCCACTACGCACTGGGCTGGAGTCGTACTTTGACGTCGAGATCTGTATACTCCCCAATCGGCTCATTTGTCACATAAGGACAATCATCTACGATAGTACACACCATGGTTATTCCGCCAATGCACAACCACATCCTCACGCGGTTGTGCATGAAAACCAGGTTTCAAAGGCCTGGGAGGCAAAACAAACTGCAGGCTGATTGTTAGTATAAATAGCACTGCCAAAACATGAATGGAAAGAGGAAAAGGAAACGACTGAGAAGAGATGACGCGGCATCTATGGTTTTGTGGGGTGATTCATTCGAAAGGCGACATTGAAAAAGGAGCAATGTAGTACAAAACTTTCCCGAAGATGGGTAGAGCACTTTGCCTAGCAGGTGGGGTGCTGACTTTTTCACCGGATAAATATAAGACATAGTAAAAAACAGGTAGGAACCCAGAATGACCTTTGACCCTTCATTCAATAAAAGGAAGTTGCAAAAGATATAGGCTGGGGCAAGAAGGCCATTGAATGACAATTACCCCGACCAGTTCCGCGTCCAGCGGCGCGTTCTCTGCTCTGCATTCGAGGGTTCCGGCCGGGGACTTTATGAAGGTAGTTCCCCGACGTTCCACACAGGTGGCGCTGACTGCGCCTGAAAAAAATCTCATCAACCCGCGCCGTCATGCACTCACCCGGACTCCATCTTCCCCTTGATACTTTCATTGCTCGTGATCCGTCCTACATCTCACCCCTTTTAGACCTGTGTAATCTTTTGTTGTACCTTCTTTGCTCTTGATTTTATATCCTCCTCCTTGCTTGTTGAGTTTGTCTATTTCTATTCTAACCCCAATCGGGTCTCTGAGAGACGTGCGTCGATAGCCTAGAGAAAACCCCAAGAGACCTCCGACCCGAGACGCACCGGAAGAACTACTGGTTCTTCACTCTACTGCCCTTCATCCTACTTCTCGGCTCTTGGGAGCAAGGATCGCCCCCTGCACTGCTCTCCCATTTCTCCCCCACTCTCCATACGCTTAGATTTCCCATTCCTATGTCCCCAAGAATACTTCTCGCACTGCTTCTCACCTCCTTTCGGGGCGCTCGATGATGCAAATTACCACCCACGCTGTGAAAAGAGATCTTTTACACTGTCCCTATCATCCAGGATGCTTAAAATATAAGTTAATCACTTCGCTTCCGCTTCGGCGCCCGCCCATGAGTACATCTCTCGATGGATTTTCCGCTTGGCCCCCTCTTTCTTTTCCCCTCCCCCTTGTCCATCGTCGTCCCTCGAAGGATCCGCATGGTGTGTAGGTTGCATTCATTCGGATTACGGTCATAGGATATATTGGTTCCAAGCAAATCAACCTTGGGTCGTATTCTTTTTCGATTCCCTGAAATTTCAGAGGCATTCCATACACCCATCTGGTATTGATGTATGGAGTGGCCCAGGGGGTATCTCCCCTCTCCTCACATTTCCAATGCTGTGTCCAAAATCTGACTCTAAATTTCTTTTATTAATTGTTTTTTTGCCCACATTGGGGGTCAATTTTATTAAGGCCCCCGATTCGTCTCGCGTTTTCCCTATCGCGACGTGTTAAACCCCACCAGCCGCCAACACCGAATATTTTTCCTATTTGTCCTCCTGCCTCTTTTACATTTAATTGGCCCCTTTTTAATTGTTGCTCACTCTCCTCGGCTTTTATTCTCCTCTATTGATCCGGGTGGTCTTACATCTGGCTCCCTACCCCTTTTTCTTCTGTTTTACCTACCGTCCCCCTCACAAAGCTCCTGAATCAATAGTGTCTTCCCCCCCCTACCGGGTACCTTTGTACCCCCCACCTCGCTGTTGTTCTTCAAGTCCGTTCCACCACGTAGTGCTCAGGATTGCCCGAAAGATTTTATCACGGAAGACTGATATAGGAATCCCCTCTTCATTTGGTGCTCACGCCAAGTCAGGTCTGACACTGGCATCGCGATAGTTTACTTTCAGCGCAGCAGCGCCACCTGGTGGAACGGCGGAAGAACTACCTATTAAATCCCCCCCCCTCCCTATCCCCCGCCGGACCCTCATCCGATGATTCTGAGAATCCCTCCGCTTTACTCGAAATTGACTCTTTTTCATATACCCTTTTCCACCCTATTAGTTGTTTTTGTGTCGCAATGAGGTTCCCTTTTTTCCCCCCCGATTTTCTTTCTCCCCGGTTCCTTCCCGTATATTAATGGCACCCGTCGACCTTGCCGAACTGATTTCTTGAGGCTCCTCCACTTCACCCAAGGAGCTGCGTTCCGGTTGGTCCCCCTCTTCCACTGTTTTTCCTGCTAGGCAACCCACCTTCCCTTGATTATGGACCTTATTACCCCCCTTTTCCCTATCATAATGTCTACTTTTGTTATACCCCCCGTCTCTATACCTTCACTATTCAACATCAATGTTCCCTTTACGTGTACATTATGGACTTCACTCACCTCGAACGGTTCTCGAGCAGCATTGCCGCGAGCATGTAATGCCGCCATTAGTCATCCACTAGCCTATGTAGCTATTTCGTCCAAGCAACTTTTGATCCCTACGAGCGCTACAGGGTTGACATAGCTCTCCCTCCTTCTTCGCGTAGACTTCTATCGTAAGCAATAACTATATTTTGAGTATTCGCGTGCCACGCTCTATTCTCTGGAAGGATCGAGGCGTCTCTCCTGCCCTTATGCGAAGAGATTCTGTCCCCGCCAACTTCTCGATCGCTCCTGACTCCCACATCTAGTGGTCTCCTCTTCCTGCCGCACCTGCCCGCTGCACTACCATTGTCGTTCGCTCTTTACCTACCCGTTAACCCGCCGGGTTTACCACACCTTTTGGATTTCTCCTTTCCTATTCCGTGTGCGGTTGGCCTCCTTCTCCTTAATACGTCTATGATATTTCGCTTGTCCGGCCCCCTTCCGATGGTCGCCCCCCTCAAGGAGAGGTCCCATATCTTATAGGATGCCTAAGATTGTTGACTATTTTTGTTTCCTGTCTTTTCCCCATTCTTCAATCAGATGTTTCATCTTGAGGTGGAAATTATGAGAGCCGAGCCTGAGAAATATTATTCAGTTTTTAAAAGTATTTAAAGAAATGGGACTCGCCCTTCCCCCCAGTAACTCTGCTGGAATGGAAGGTTTGTTTTTTTTATTAATGTATGGTTTAGGCTCCATAGGATTCAAACCCAATCCCTCCCCACAAGGAACCACCCACCACCCACACCCTAATGCCGCCCTCTACTACCTCCAGAACTCTGTTCTCTGTTTCTTTACTTTTTCGCCCATCTTGATTCTTCCTTATCTCAGATACCTTTGTACAGCTTTTCGTACAAGTCAGGTAATTCCGTCCTTCTTTAGTCTTTAGTTCCAGTCCTGGGCCTCTTCTATTTTTCATCCGCTCGGATCATCTTTTGTTCCCTGGTTACAATCTTCCGCTACTACCACCGACCTAGTCTTTTTTGTTTCTTCCCGATTCGTATTTTGTTTGGAGCTTCAAGTGCACTTACGTCCCTCCCTCGTTGTGTTTTTTGGTATTTTTTGATGCTCCTACTATGGGGAATTGACTTTTTAATTCCCAATTTTCTTTTGCGCGAACTTATTCTCCCTCGAGCATTTCTGCATTGCGATCTCTGTTCCAGTCCCGTATTATTTTGTCTATGTGGTTTACCTCGTCCTTTCACGGGGTCTCTCTCCCCACTATACGTCTGTAACCCATATTCACCTTTCCATCTCAAAGCCGGTCTTTAGGATATGTTTCTATCTCTACGCCGCGTTCTTTTCGTAACTTATCTCTCCCTTCTGACGGAGGGACTATAAATAGCGCAGGGAGTCACTCTATACAGTTGCATTTTGTTTAAAAAACCATTGAGTAGTTGTCTCTTATCTAATAAAATATATATAATCCCTTTTGTAGTACTCTTTATGTTTCCTTGTAGCCTCTATACTTTCTTTACTTTAGAGGCGCAGTGGGAGAATTATTGCAAAAACATCTGGAGGAAATTCATACAGATTAGTCCTAGACTGAAATGGATAATAAACATCAGCAGCTTCAACCTATCCAAGACTTAAGTTCCGTACCTTTTTTTTAATAACCGGTTACAGTATTGTGTTGGAATAAAAACAAACTGACAGCAAAGAAATGAAGATGTATGGTGTGAGTAAGTACTAGAGGCATAGTTTTCCATTTTTTTTGGAAAATTATATCCTTTTCTCATAGAAGTTTTTCTATGTTTTTGTCCTCTCTAACCTTTGTTACCTTTATTTGTCTTTTTTCCTCCTTTTAACGAAGTCTTATCGTCCCACGCTCACCTTCACTTCCATCCCTCGCCTGCTTTCGTGTTTCCTAATCCACCCCTACTCCTGGACTGGTGGCCGCAAAATAGACAATTAGAGCTTTTAGAAAGTCAATATAATGGGTCTAGAAGCTCAATGGTGTTGATATTGACCAGGATCGATGGTCAATCTCAAGGGCAAATACTTTGCTCCCCTTTGCGCTCGTATCCGCCGCTGGTTTTCCCTGCCCCTGCCGATGGCCCTGCTCTGGCTTGCTGCCTCCGCCCCGTTCTCCTCTCTCCCACCCTCTTTCCGCCCCAAGAAACAGCCTTTTATCACGCCTCCGTTGCTCTCTCTATCTTTACACCCTTCTTCCTTATGTTTCCCTTTCCTTTTCCAATATTTCTTATTTCTCCTTCCCTGTAGTTCCTCTATTCACTAGATTGTGCGCCCGATACCTGCCTGTGTCGCTTTTTCCCCCTCCTCCCCCCCCTCCCTCGCTCAGGTCCCCCGAAGATTTCCCTACTTCTTCCTGGTGCTGTAGTGCATTGTCCCTTGTATACTGCGCTGTGCGGGGAGGTCACTAAGATTGTGCTCCGATCTCCTTCATGTGTCGCTTTCCCCTCCCTCGCTCTCTCCATGGTTACCCCTAATTTTTGCCTAGCTTCTTCACTTCTTTCCTGGTGCATGTAAGTGCATTGTTGCGACAACATTGTATCTTACATCCCACCCTCAGTCCGAATCATTCGGATCGTCCAACGGTTCCTCCCCCCAGTGTTTCTTTCCAGCAGGATTACCTCCAACTCCTCCTTGTTCCAACATCGAGTATCTCTTTGCTAGCCAACCATCCACCTTCTCCTCTCCCGATTTCCCACGTTCGAACTCGCCCATCCGTCCCGCATTATTCACTTGAATTATTCCCTGGAATAGGAAGTTTCTCTCTCCTGTTGCTTTTTTATCCTCACATCAATTTCTAACGTTTACTGAGTCATTCTCTGGTATTGCTCATCTCCTCTTTCCTCGTTCCGGCCCCATTCCCCCCATTTTTCCCACCTCTTTATTTTACCACGCTCTTCTTTCCACCTCTCCATTGTTGCCTTGATGACCAATGCCTATTTTGCAAAACCAGCAATGTTGTCCTGCTTTATTCCTGTCATAACTGTTATGAATGGCCCGTAACATTTAAAACCCAGTTGTGTTTTGTTTGGTTATAAGTGATTTATTTTTATTTTCACACCTTCTTTTTATTTTTTTATTATCCGGCAGACAGATGTTCTGCCTGTGAAGGTCTGACCTCATCAATCATCATCGTTCCACCCTTTTTCCTGTTTATTTTATCCTTGCTAATTTGTGTTTCGTTTTTTCCTCTTTCTGCCCCCATTGCCTTCTTCGTTCCCCTCTCTCCCTTTTCCTAAGCTTTTGCCCCCTGCTCTTCACCTTCTCTGTCTTATAAACCCATTCCCCCCTCTCGTTTAAACACTCTCTCTCCCCACGCTCTCCAACCGCTTCCCTTCTCTCATTTATGCACCTTTTTACCCCCGTGACCGTTAGGAATCACAGTCCACATTTTCCCGTAACGCCATTCCCGCCTACCCCAACCACAGCCCAAGTTTTCCTGGAGTTCTCTTTCTCCAGCGCATCTTCCCTCTCCCCTCCCGTCCCCAACTGCTGTTTCTTAAACATCTTTTTTCCCGCAATTTTTTTTACCGTTTGAGATACTGGCACTTTACCCCGTTCCAAACGAATACCGGGTCCGGAATTATTGAAAATTTTGCAAGAAAAGAGAGTGATGTCGCACTGAAGCAATATATTATATAACTATATATATATATAGAATATAATGCGAATTGAGATGGCGAACATGCTGGCGCCTGGCTTGATTCTCGGTTCGAGCATATAGCGTACTCGAAACTGCTCGTGCTCGGACGATGAGAGGTTACTGAGTAGCGCCGGCGGTCATAATACCTCCGCACAATACTTCAGCTCCCGTCATGCGCTCCCCCCACCCTGCCGTTTTGCTTTTTGGGCGGCCAGAAACAGAGCCAATTCACAACCGGGAGAACTCTGCGAACTCTCACCCACATGAACTGGTACCCTTACCGTCGATACAGTGGTTGGCTGGCCAGATCAGGTGACCCTGGGATAGACTTTACCCCGCTGCCCCTCGCTGCTCGGATCATTCGTGTGCTGGATGCCGCTCTAGGTAGACTTGGCCTTGCTTTCATTGATGAAAGCGTTTGCTGTTCTATTGCTTACTGTTAGGCAGGAGTGATTCCGCCAGAAGAACCCAACAAGCCCTTATTGGGCTACCAATAAAAACGTTCTATTCTATTCTTCTTTTATCTATCTCATTTTTTTTTTTATTGTGCATCTAGTACCTATTGTGAGGAATTAGCAGAGGGGACTGGCTAAACCCCGTTGTGTTTGCATCTTAGATGGCACCATATCCACTACAAGACCGAAGTGGGGAAAATTGTAGGGGTTGGATTTCAATTATTTGCACAGTCTTGCCTTTTTTTGTTTTTCTTTCTCCTGTGTTTTTTTTCCTTTTGATTTTACGTTTTATTTGTAATTAATAACTCAATTGCCATCTCATCTGGCAATAGTCGTGTGCTTTCATACTTGGCTAGAAAAATGCCATAGGAAACGAGAAATCCAAACGGCTTACTTCTACGCCTACAGTAAGAACGTTATAAAAATATATTTGAATTTCTCTGGTTTGATCTCTGGTGGCTGTACTTGCTGCAGTGCATCTACTAGCCAATTGTGAGTGCATTTGTAGTGAGACTTTGCTGACCGCTGTGGTTTGCGCTTAGTGACGCCACTATCCATTGCAAAGACCGGAATTGGGGAAAATTTAGTAGGGGTTGATTTCATTATGCACAGTCCTCCATTTGTTCGTCCTTTTTTAATTTTACGTTTATTTGGTTATTAAATCCGGGCGTCATCCTCATCTGGCAATCGAGTGTGTGCTTTCACATACTTGTGCTAGAAAATATCCATATGGAGAATCCAAACGGGCTTACTTACCTCCTTCCCTAGTAGCCTTATATATTTTGATTTTCTGGTTGATTCTGGCTGTTGGCTTGTACTTGCTGCAGCTGCATCTACTAGCCAATTGTAGCAATTGTAGTGAGACTTATTTTGCTTTGCACCGCTGTGTTTTGCGCGCTTATGTGACGCACATATCCTTGCAAGAACACCGAGTGGAAAATTTAGTAGGGGTTGGATTTTCAAATTAGGCACATCTGCCATTTGTCCTTTTTATTTTATTTTTTTTTGTATATAATAACGCAGCGTCATCTCATCTGCATAGTATGTGGCTGTTCATACTTGGCTAGAAATAGCCATAGCAATAGGATAGCATACAGCCGTTGTTGTTTTTAAAAAACTCAAAAACCACAAAAAAACACAAAACCAAAAAAAAGTTAAAAAAAAAAAATTAAAGCTATAACTCCTCATTTTAAAAATGTTAAAACTAAAACCACACGAGGGATAGGGGTAGAGACGAGGGGGGGGACGTGGGCGTCCGAACTACTCATGGGGTCAGAGCCGTGGTCCTGTCGGCGGTGTGAGACAACCACCTTCTTATGCAGGACGATGGGAACAACGCCTTCAGAGCTACACTCCCTAGGTTCATAGTCTGAGTTACGACTCTAGGTGCCGTTCGTGTAGAGCACTGTTATGCCAGAACATGCAACAGGTGATGTAGTGGTATTGGCTGACAATGCTTCGATCAATTTGTCCACCAGGTCCATCGGTCCTTCCTCGCGTCACACCATGTCCCATCGCCACTTACTTCCTCCACTCCTCACCTCTGCCTTCCTCCCCCCCATCTCCTCCCCCCAATTCTTGCTTTCCCCCTCCCTCGAATTTTTCGCAGGTTCTGTAAGACGAAGACGATCACTCTGAGGAACTGTTTTCTGGACCCCTTCCCACCGTCCACACAACCACTTGTGCCGGTTGCTGGCTATGACAATTTTTCCCGATGCCCAGGTTGTTCCACCAGTCCACAGTCAAGTCTGTGGTGATGATTGACCTCTTGACGTAGTGAATGTGTAAGAGGTGTTTCGAACGATGAGGATACAACAGGTGGTCACGTAATGGGGGGAAGTTTTTGTCATGGCAGTAAGATTCGCTTTTTACTGGGGCATGACCTAGTGATCTGTATTAATTGCCTTTATACAACCGCAAGCTGGCTAACTGGGCAATTGTGTTGATCAGGCTTCCATTTTTCAGCCCCATTTCTGTCTGAGTCGGGAGCTCAGAAGTTGGAATAGGCATGTGGGGCTCAGGCGGAGAGTCAGGCAGAGGGAGTCAGCGAACTGTGTCACTGAGCGCCGGCGAGTAGCGATGGTCGTTAGTTGATTCTTCAGAAACACTAACCACGACTTGGTGTGCTCCTCTTGCAGCCAAGCTGCTCTCGGGTTCACACCCTCCCCACACCCCACTATGTTTTCCAAATACCCCAGTACTCGGCATATAATCTAACGACACACTTAAAACCATGAATCTACACACCAAACCCGAAACACCATGTGCCAACTCATTGCACATCCCTTACCACTCTTCTTTCACAGCAATGCCCTTTCGCCAGCTTGTACCATAATACCTGAACAACCCTCCTCCCTCTATCTCATATTCTCCTCCCACCTCATCCCTCTGGCGATGCTATTGGCGACTAACTCAAGTACTATTCAAAGACCCGATGAACCACGGGAACTGCACACACTCACCCTTCCTCGTTGTGAACCCCCACTACTATCTTGAGCCTTACAAACTCATATATGGAGATATAATGCACCAACCAACCCCAAACTCACGGTCCCAAGCCGCTTACCTACGTTGCCCACGTCTTCATCCTATTTGCTCTATGCCTGAGATCCGCCTCCCCCCCCCTACTAGTACGCCACCGTCCTCCAACCTCTATCGGGGGCGCTGCCCCTCCCGTCCTTACCATCCTCTTTTTATCCTCTCTCGCCTCAACGTCCCAGACTCTGGCCGTCCCGCGAACCCGGCACAGACTAGTCAGTGAACCACTCCGGCCCACCAGCCGTTTAACAATGTGCCATCTGAAACCCGATCTAGGACAACGTGGAGAGTGCGCCAGATAGGGCACTAGAATCCGAGCTTACGGCAACTCAGGCGTTCTGGCCTCGGAAGGCTGGGACCCCGAGTCCCTATCGCCTTGTGGTCATCACCCTCTTCTTTGCAGCCGAACGCACGTGTCGACACGTGCCCTGAAATTTCTGCAGGCCCACGCCCCTAGCCCACGGATCGTCGGTCTTCTCGAGTCCTGCCACGTATATTCTCTGCACAATCGGTTACTTTGACTGGACTCTGACCTCTTCATTCTCTGCCGACGCCAGATGCGGGCTCCTCGGCAGGCTCAGTGCCCTGCTCCTCCTCCCCCATCCCGGCGCTCCTGCCTCTTAATAACCATCTTCCGTGTGGGCATGGGGGCCATCAGTGTCGTAGCTCTAGTGCAAAGCAGCATTGCCATTCGCTAGCGACAGCAGCGTGCCTCAAACTGCGAGCCTAGCGATAAAAGGCCACACCGCCCCAAGAGTTTTATTACCAGGGCATCCACTCGCGCGACTGATCCTGTGGCTGGCACCACAACCTAAGACCAGGCCAGTGGTTGTGTGTACAGCAGCCGTAAACCTGGTTGCGGCTCCTGCAACTCGGCATACTGCACTTGCCTGCCTGGCCCATGTGTTAACAATCCTCTAGTCACAACTCATTCCAACACACAGCCAACACACCCAAACAGCCCATTTCACAAGTTCTCCTTCCTCAAGACCATCACCCAATTCTGTCTGATTTTTCCTCACAAGGTGTCGCCGTACATTCTGTGCGCATTTCATTCCTCGAAGTCCACACAATGTGTGATGCTGCGGGCTCACTCTCATGGCAGCGCGCCGCCTCCAACTGCCCGCCTCAGCGCGCTTTGGTTGTGCGACATGATGCCCCTAGGTAATTCAACATCTTGACCATGTTAATCCAGTCAGTTTACCAGCAGCCGAGCGATTGTAAGACTGCCAGATGTCAACTCCACCAAACTGGTAGTCAGGTCAGTCCAGCTTTCCCTAATCCTAACATAGGAGTGGCGTGGTGATTTCTAGATATCTGTCAGGTGCTGAGTAACTTTGAGGAGTCACACAGAAACGATTTCATGGCGCTGTCCGCCTCATCATCCTCACCATCTCCCAGCTCTGCTTGGGCGCTGTTGAAAACTCTCTGATTCAGCATGAAGTCGGAAGCTTTGCGCTCGTCACAAGAGACGGGGGAAGAAGCTATTCCCTTGCTTGTATAGCCAGCACCCTTAGGTTCTGTATTTCAAAAAAATCATCAGTCGGCAATATCGGAGAGGTGGAGGAGGATGAGGAGGAAGAGGAGGAAACCTCTTGGCGAGACAGAAGAGGGGACCATTGTTCAGAGTTTCTTCACTGTTCAGCGTGTATGGGCAGAAGAAGAGAGTTTGGTGGGTTTGGGTAGGAGGAGGAAATTGGACAGTCAGTAGTCCAGTGAGGGAGTGAATTCCTTTGCGCTTGGGACTTTCTCTGGGCGCATTGGCAATTTCATGCGACTGCTATCCCCGTTGACCCTCATCGCGTTCAATCCTTTATTCCCCATAGCACCGGATTTACTGCTTTCACAGTTCTCCTGGCCCACGGTACAAGCAAAAATCTTTCCAACTCTCATCCCTGGAGAGGAAGGAGTGTTGAGAATGCATGAATACACATCGCAGGCCACTGGTGCACAAGCTGAACAGTATTTCCTCCCTTCTGACAAGCGCTCTTCATCATGTACGGCTCTACTTCTCGACAATCGTATGTCAATGGGATAAGTAAGCGACGTATGCGATCTTTCCCCACCTTGCAATGGTCGCTTTTCACAGCCTTTTGCCATTTTATTTCCGTCACCACCATCCCAAAGACAAACTGTCAGCCTGTCCGCCGGCTTCTGCGGCATAAGGGCTGATCTTTACATAAAGATGGTGAGGGATACGTAGCTGACCATACCATCGTCCTAATGATCACAATACAGCTCCCTAACAACTAACACTCTGGGTTTCAAAGCTGGACTGTGGCACGAACTGGCGCTGTAACGCCTTGGGGTTCTTGCCTGCCCTGGTGCCCTAGCCTTTTTGTCCGAGCAGGTTTTCATTAGTGCAGCTGGTGGAATCAATCACCGATGCGTACACCGTCTTTCGCAGACTGCACGCGCCTGACGCTGACGCTTATCAGATGAATAAACCTGGATTTCTTCCGCATTTCCATTGCTCCACAAGGTGAAAGAGATTGAACCTAAAAATTAATGTCTGACTCCTCCTCGGCTCAGGGGTTGGGTCCTCCTTCTCCTCCTGGGCTTTGTAGGGACCAAAGAAGCAAGGACTGTTTTTTTTTGTTGCCAGGGCCAACTGGCTCTGCTATAGTACTCTATGTCGTTTTTAATTTTTTCTGGAGGGCCAACTACCCTGCCTCTGTTTTAATAAAACAATTTTGGGGAGTAGCCCATACAGGCCTCCAATCTATGTCAATTTTTTCTGGACGGACCGCTACGTGCTCCTCTGGTTTGAAGAAAACTATCTTTTGGACTTGCCACATGACAGGCACTATCACAAATAAAAATTGTTCTCCATACCGCCTCCACAACCGACACTCGTCTTTTTAGCTGCCTTCAAACAACAACGTTTTCCTCCATGTACGCGCTCTACCTCAGGTTTGCACCCAATCCCACGTCTTCCATAATACTTCCTACTCCAAAGTATGTCCCATATAGCTTCCGTCCCATACATGGTCCCCTTATCACAACGAGCTTGTCAGGCAGATTTTTGGATTGTTTTCATGGCTTCCCATGTTAACTTTGTAGCCCAACCCGCTGCTGTGTAATCCACAAAATATACTGGCAAACTTTTATAATAATACATTCTTTATTCCAATATTATTTCTGTTCGTCTGCTCCGTTTATACATTCCCCTCACCCGCCAAACCAAACAACTTATAAATACAGAACTACACAACTTGCATCTTGATCAAAAGGTTCTTAGAAGTGCTGTTTGTGGGAGTAGCCTAGAGACGGGTCTTGGATTGGTGGCGAAGCTGCCGGCTGGCACGGAGCGCCAGCGTCATCCCAAGTCCAACGTACATAGTTTTTAAGTCTGCAGGCACACCTTTAATTACGTACTATTACTACACTATGTTTCCACTGCCTCCATACATGGTCCCCTTTCAAAACGAGTGTGTCACGCAAATTTGGGTTGTTTGTCATTGCGCCTTGCCACATCAAACTTGTTAACCTGTTGTCGCACACACCCAAGGCTTACGAGATCTGTGTAATCCACACAATATCCGGCAACTTTTTTCATTTTAACAATATTATTTCAGCGGCTTCTATTATATCAAAGGCGTTTTGCATCTGTTTATACTTTCCCCTCACACCTCCCACCCCCAGCCACCGATAAACCGCAAACTTATAAAACAGCTACTAACAACTGATCTTATACAAAGGTGCTTAAGTGCTTTTTGGGTAGTAGCCTAGAGACAATGGTGCTTAGGGGGATTGGCGAAGCTCGCTGGCGTGGACGTCCAGCTCATCCCAGGAATCCAACTAACATAGGTTTAAAACTGCACTAGTCACCTTTAATCCTACTACTTATTCACTGCCTCGTACATGGTCCCCTTATAAACGAGCTGTGTCAGCAGAATTTTTGGGTTGTTTTCATGCTTCCTCATCAAACTTGTTTAACTTTGCGTCGCCACCTGCCACCCCACTCTGCTACGCTGTGTATCATCTATCCACAAAATATACTGCAACTTTTATCATTTCCGATATTATTTGAGCGCTTCTTCTGCTCACCTCCTTGTCTTGGTTCCATCTCTGCCCCATTTGTTTAAGAAGCCATGAGCCAGTTGTGGGGTAATGTTTCCAAGAACACTCTCTAGCCTGCCGCGGCGTTGCCGCTTGCTCTCTGCAAGTCCCCCATAGTGGTCAGGGTCCACAATTAATTGGATGTTTTTAAGATAGATTCCTCATTCGGTCACTCTGTCATGGCCATGGTCTGTTGCCCATAATTTTGGCATAATGGTGTCGATTAGCACCTCAGAGGCATTCCATGCAATGCTGCCCCCTGCTGTTTCCTGTCCATTCCGGTCCGTTTCCATCCTTTTCTGAGGTGCCCAGGTGCTGTGGGCCAAACTTCCCCTGTGGCAATCCTGGTCCCCTTGAAACTCTGCGAGCTCCCATTGACTTCAATGGGGCTCGTTATTCGAGAAAAGCACTCGAGCAATCGGGAAAGTTTGTCTCGAATTAAACGAGTCCCCTAGCATTTTAAAAGTGCTGCTGCGTCATCCTCTAAATGGAGACTCTTTCAATAGCAGGTTGATGACGTCTGTAGATGGGTCTCTAATGTAAGTGACCTTGCCATGCAACATAAGGCCACCACCGTTATGTGAGAGTTGCATGTGAACAGGGCTTTAGACCTACTTCGCTGATGTGCTGATCTTCCAATATGGACATTATATACAAGAACAGAACCAGAATCCTTCATCCCGGGAATAACTTTGAAAACTAAGTCTGAATAGAATGTGACTATTTGATAATCAAGGGGTATCTATCTCCTCAGGCTATCTCATTCGTCACTGAATACAGGAATCACCCCCGCAAAATGGTTGCCCTTGTTTATAAACACAATGTTGACTGCTTGCATCATAAGTGAGGAAAAAATGCATAGGTGGGAAACTGAATACACATGCCAAATATGGCGTAGACCCACGGCAAAAACGCCTCCACCCTCATGACAATGGATAGTGGAGAGGATGGCAGATGGCCACATACCGGTTCCAGAAGCCATGATGGCAGAGCCACACTCATTGGCTCCCGATCCACAGTAAAAGTAGAATCTGTGCGCCACGGCAATGAGCGATAGGTTCTCTTGGGTCGAAAGGAGGTCCTCTATGATTAACCTGGGCACGCACTGAGGATATTACATATCTATGAAGGAAAGATTAGTGAGGAAAGAAATACATGGAACACGTAAGGAGGATGGACGATGATGATATAAATTATAGAAAATTTCCACAAATTGTCACAATATAAATAACCCCAGAACCCAAAAATAACACAAGTTAATTTTCATATTATTAGTAGACACCAAGAAGAAACCCACTCTTGACAATGGTCCCGATTCATGATATTTGGCTACTAAGCAGTGGATACGACACAAAGAGATGTTTTAAAAATTTCTCTCTTTGTATAGTTTACTGTGATTTAGTTTTATTTTCTGACTTCCCTTCCCAAGTCAACCACGTGTATTTTTTTTTCATTGTAATTCATAAAACAATCCCCCTACCCAAAAACTCAATGCAATGTATGGCACAAGTACTGTGCCCAATTTTGGTAGCTTCCCCTCTCTGCTCTCATATATAAATTTCCCCCTCTTTAAAATAAATTATAATTCCGGAACTTACATGTAAAATGCAGTACAAATTTTGTTGACGGAAGTAGAGTTCTCAATACAGAGACTTTGCCGATAAAGGCCACATTGCAGGTGTGTGGAAACTGACAGTTCCGGTGTCTTTTCTCTTTTTGTCGCTAGCTCTAGTTATGTACAGTTTGTCTGTATGTCCTCCTGATAATCCCGCTAAAACGGTTTAAACGCTTCGAATGGCTATCATATTCTAGACGTTAGAAGTGTGCACGATCATCTAGTATGCATGCTATGTTTGATCTGAAAGAAGTGGTTTGGCATGATGAGACGCATGACAACTTTAATTCACTCAGAGGTGCTTCAAACTAGATGTACCTCTGAAGGGTGTGCATAGTGATAGGTGTTGTGCATCTTATTGTCTGTCCATACCCATGGTTGTGGAGCGGTTACGTCCACGGAATATGATAGAGTCTGTCAAAATGTGCAATGAGGTCCAGAAATTGGTGTACTGACCACGTTTAGAAGGAACGTTCACCCTTAGCCTAATACTCTCTTTCCTCCGACTACTCGACCAGTCAATGAAGCGCCATTACCAATTCTCGTATGTATAGAGATATGATTCTCATATAACTCCATGTTTCCTCATATGAGGGACTTGAGTGTAGCTGCAGGTGTTGAATGTTACAAAGACAATCCAACTAACTGGGAGACTGTAGAACTGAGTTGGGTTATATCTTCATCACCTTCCTCTCGGTCTCAGCCCCAAATTTGCATCCCATATTTTTTTAGGTGTGAGTTGCCACCGCAGACTCTAGAATTAAGCCTCTTGTGTCACCCCTCATCATCATAGACTGTAAGCTTGTGTCCTCCCTCATCCTCATAGAATGTATCTTGTGTCCACCCCATCCTCAAGAATGTAACATTGTGTCCCCCTCCTCATCCTTACGACTGTAAAGCTCTTTGTGGCACGGGGGTGACACAAGAGCTTACAGTCTATGAGGATGAGGGGGTGACACAAGAGCTTACAGTCTATGAGGATGAGGGGGAGACACAAGAGCTTTAAGTCTATGAGGATGAGGGGGTGACACAAGAGCTTACAGTCTATGAGGATGAGGGGTGACACAAGAGATTACAGTCTATGAGGATAACGTGGTGACACAAGAGCTTACAGTCTATGAGGATGAGAGGGGTGACACAAGAGCTTACAGTCTATGGGGATGAGGGGGTGACGCAAGAGCTTACAGTCTATGAGGATGAGGGGGTGACACAAGAGCTTACAGTCTATGAAGATGAAAGGAGTGACACAAGAGCTTACAGTCTATGGGGATGAGGGGGTGACACAAGAGCTTACAGTCTATGAGGATGAGGGGG
>CM033649.1:2807969-2836876 GCA_019512145.1 Engystomops pustulosus | reverse complement strand
TGACACAAGAGCTTACAGTCTATGAGGATGAGGGGTGACACAAGAGCTTACAGTCTATGAGGATGACGGGGTGACACAAGAGCTTACAGTCTATGAGGATGAGGGGGGAGACACAAGAGCTTACAGTCTATGAGGATGAGGGGGTGACACAAGAGCTTACAGTCTATGAGGATGAGGGGGGTGACACAAGAGCTTACAGTCTATGAGGATGAGGGGGGACACAAGAGCTTACAGTCTATGACAGTGATGGCGAACCTTTTAGAGACCGAGTGCCCAAGCTACAATATAAATCCACTTATTTACTGTGAAGTGCCAATATGGCATTTTAAGCAGTAACTTATTGTTACCTGTTCTTCGACATCTTTCAATCGTATCCGCCCCCTGAGGCCACCAATACAGTTGAAAGAAAGAGTGCAAATTCAGACTCTCATTGTAGCTTCTCTTCAGGGTCTCACTGTAGAGAAAGAATGAAGGGTCCAGCAGGGGGACCTCAAAAAGATAATGCAGCCCTGTCACTTTTCAAGCAGTTCAACAGTCAATGAAGTATTACTTAAAAATAGCGCTGAGAGCAAAATCTCTTAAGTTGCCTGGGACAGCAGAAAGATTTGGTGGATTTGTTCCTGTCTGGTGAACTTTGTCCTGGGGTGATAACCTGAGTGCCCACAGAAATGGCTCTGAGTGCCACCTCTGGCACCCGTGCCATAGGTTCGCCACCACTGGTCTATGAGGATGAGGGGGTGACACAAGAGCTTACAGTCTATAAGGATGAGGGGGTGACATAAGATCTTGCAGTCTATGATCCATGCGTTTTTGTTTTTTTTTGCAAATGGAGGAAAAAGCAGGGTCTACTATCCATATAAGCAGCAGAATAGATGGAGCAGGGGTCTACTACCATAATAAGGGCAGAATAGATGGAGCAGGGGTCTACTAGTCATATAGCTGGCAGAATCACGGAATCATATTGGGAGGCAGGGGTCTACTACTCATATAAGGGCAGTATAGATGGAGCAGGGGTCTACTATCATATAAGGGCAGATAGATGGAGCAGGGGTTTACTACTATATAAGGCAAAGGAGAATCAGATAGATGGAGCAGGGGTCTACTAGTCATATATAGGGCCAGACAGAATAGATGGAGCAGGGGTTCTACTACTCATAAGGGAGAACAGAAATAGATGGAAGCAGGGGTCCTACTACTCATATAAGGGCAGAATGAGCTGGAGCAGGGGTCTATCTACAGATAAAGGGCAGACAGACAGAATAGATGGAGCAGGGGTCTCATTTTCTCTACTAGGTCATATAAGGGCAGAATAGATGGAGCAGGGGTCTACTAATCATATAAGGGCAGTATAGATGGAGCAGGGGTCTACACTATATAAGGGCAGAATAGATGGAGGCAGGGTCTACTAGTCATATAAGGGCAAGAATAGATGGAGCAGGGGTTACTACTCATATAAGGGCAGAATAGATGAGCAGGGGTCTACTACTCATATAAGAGCAGAATAGATGGAGCAGGGGTCTTCTACTAGTCATATAAGGGCCCCAGGAAATAGATGGAGCAGGGGTCTACTAGTCATATAAGCGCAGAATAGATGGATCAGGGGTCTACTACTCAATAAGGGCAGCTATAGCTTGGAGCAGGGGTCTACTAGTCATATAAGGGCAGAATAGATGGAGCAGGGGTCTACTACTCATATAAGGGGCAGATAGATGGAGCAGGGGTCTATACTCATATAAGGGCAGTCAGATAGATGGAGCAGGGGTCTCTAGTATCATATAGGGCAGAATAGATGGGAGCAGGGGTCTCGTCTACTATCAGTATAAGGGCCAGAATAGATGGAGCAGGGGTCTACTAGTCAATAAGGGCAGAATAGATGGAGCAGGGGTCTACTACTCATATAAGGGCAGAGAAGATGGAGCAGGGGGTCTACTACTCACTATAAGAGCAGAATAGATGGAAGATGGAGAGGGGTCTACTAGTCATAAATAACATATAGAAAGACAACCTACAATAATAAGGGCAGAATAAAATTAGATGGAGCAGGGGGTCTAATAGTCATATAAGGCGCAGAAATAATAGATGGAGCAGGGGGTTCTACTAGTCATATAAGGGCAGAATAGATGGAGCAGGGGTCTATAGTCATTAGCCAAGGGCAAGAGAAGTATATAGAAAGGGCAGAACAGAACTAGATGGAGCAGGGGTCTACTACTCATTATAATGGCACAGAATAGATGGAGCAGGGGGGGGGGGGCGGTCTACTACTCATATAAGGGCAGAATAGATGGAGCGAGGGGCACTACTACATATAAGGAGCAGGAATAGAAAAGGACAGAATAGGCGAAGAGAATAGATGGAGCAGGGGTCTACTAGTCAATAAGGGCAGAATAGAGGAGAGCAGGGTCTATACCAAAATAAAGAATAAGAGCAATAGAAGAAGTCTACAGAATATAGAAGCAGAATAGATGGAGCAGGGGTTCTACAGTCACATATAAGAGAGAGTCAGAATAGATGGAGCAGGGGTGGTCTACTAGTCATATAAGGGCAGAATAGATGAGCAGGGGTCTACTAGTCATATAAGGAGAAGAATAGATGGAGCAGGGAGTTACTACATCATATAAGGGCAGTATAGAGGGGGAATATTTAAAGGATTATTCCCAACAGATTTTAAATATCTAACCAAAAAACACCTCATTACACTAACTAAATAAGTAACCAATACTTCATATGGTACACATAACTAGTCTTTATTAATCATATTAGTCATATACAATGACCAGAAAAAAGATTAAAACACCCCATTAAAAGACATTCACATAAAAAACCAACAGGACAGTGTGTAATATCTAGACTGGGAAGCTATTACATTAAATCTATAAACAAGGTGCTGGTAACAAAGGGTAGACATCACAGCACAGTAAAGCATTTAGGGGGGAAAGGGTTAAATGAACTAATAAAATCCAACAGACCAAATCACCCCAAATTATTTAGAACCAGCTATGACTAGCCATAATACCAACAAGGAGGCCATGCTCCACAAGTCCAGTACCACACTGTCGAACACCCCGAAGTACGTTTCGCATCAGGGTGCGAAATGGGCGTGTGGAGGGGGAGGAAACCAGAAGACCCGGAGGAAACCCACGCAAACACGGAGGAGAAAATACAAACTCTTACAAGATCTTTACAGAAGTCCTATACAGAAGAGCAGAACAAGAGCTGAAAAATATGATCTGGTTTTGCAGCCAGATCTTGTGCAGTGAGCTCTGCAGATTTTGTGGCAGTAAACTTTTAAAAAAGCATTAGCAAAGGGAGTGTATGAGCTTGGCGGCGAGTGTGCATTGATCTGAAGTGTGTGCAGTGTCTAAGTGTGACTTACGTTTAAGGGACTTAAGTTTAGGGGCTTTTAGCAGGGAACTCTGTGTTCTGGTTACTTTGACTGTAAATTCTCTTTCTGTGCATAATTCTATGTAATCCCCATTAGAATAATGGACTCCATAAGTGGGCATTGCTACACGGTTGTACATCCTGTGCCTGTATGCTTTCCTTGAAACAGCCGTTCGAGGGGGAATACTGCTGTGTGGGGTGTGTGAAAATTGCTCATTGGAAGCCCAGATTCTGGATCTAAATGAGCAAGTTTCAAGGCTACGGGCAATTGATAATATGGAACGAAGTTTGTGCTCCTGGAGCACAAACTCTCTGGGGAAGATGGGTGTGGGGAGGGAAGTATGGAGGTGCAGAGTGAGGGGGCAGCTAGTTGGGTAACATGTAGAAGGAGGGTGGTAGAGAGGAAGAGTTGACGAGAGTTAAGTCTGATCTGGTGCACCCCAATAAGTTTGCCAGGCTGGAGGATGAGGGGGATCAATCGTATCTGAGGTAGCAATGCTGCAGAAAGATGTGGCCGCTAGCAACCAGGGGAATGTGTGCTCCAGTAAGAAGGGTAAGGTAATGGAGCACAAGGCAAGGTCACACAGGTGCTGGTAGTGGGAGATTCCATTATTAGGGGAACCACAGGGCAATCTGTCACAAAGACCGCATAAGAACCAGGTGTTGTGTGGGGTCGGGTGCATTCGGATCGGGTATGGTGTTGGGAGACGGGTGGGGCTGGTGAGGGGGAGGAACCAGCGGCATGGTCCACGATGGCACTAATGACAAAGTAACAAGGTGAGGTGGAAGGAAGGTCCGTAAAATGATTTCAGAGAATTAGGCCATAAGCTCAGGGCAGGACCTCAAAGGTAATTTTCTTCCGAAAATACTGCCTGTACCACAGTGCCACACCAGAAAGGCAGCCGGAGATCAAGGAGGTAAATAAGGGCTCAAAAGTTGGTTGTTAGAAAGGAGGGGTTTGGGTTAGCATGGAGAACGGGCTGATTTTCTGTGGGCTACAGGCTCTACAGTAGGGATGGGCTGCACCTCAATGGGGAGGGGGCCGCTGTTTTAGGAGGGAGAAAAAATGGCGCTAGAGAGAGTGTGGAGGGAGAGGAGTGTTAAACTTAGAGACCTGGGAGGGAGGGCAACTACACTTGTGAGGGCAAATAGACGGTTGTTGTGCGTATACATAGAGAGCTGGAAGAGCCATAGTCCATGGGGGAGGAAGGGGGGCTGTAATGAGATTGGGGAATAAAGGCCCCCAAGGCAAAAGGATACGGACAGGGAAAAAACCAATAAAGTGTAGTGACACAAATGCCAGAGCCTCACAAAACAAAATGGAGGAACTGGAATCTTGATGTTGAGCGGAAGGAAATGATTTAGTGGGTATCAGCGGACATGGTGGACAGTAGCTATGATGGGCTGTTACTATAGATGGTTATAGTTTTAGAAAGGATCGTATAAATAAAAAAGGGGGAGGGGTTTGTTATATGTGATCTTGCCTCAAGCCCGTCCTGCGAGGATGACATAAGTAACGCAAAATGTGTGGAAGTCCTATGGGTGGAGATAAGGGGAGGGAAAAAGAATAATAAAATATACTAGGGGTTGTTAAGGCTCCAAATATATGGAGGCAGCAGAGGAAATGCTGATAAGTGAAATGGATGCGGCTTCAAAGCATGGTGAAGTTTTATCGGGGGACTTCAATACCCAGATATTGACTGGGGGGCAGAAAACCTGCAGGTCCTTCAAAGGTAGCAGGTTCTTGTCAACACAAAAAGACAATTACCTGTCGCAACTAGTCGGAGCCAACAAGAGGGGGGCACTGCTGGACCTTATCCTTACCAACAGACCTGATAGGGTATCAAAACTACAGGGTGGGGGGAACCTGGGGAATAGTGATCATAATATCATTGATTTGTATTACGCTTTACTAAGAGCGTTAGTGAAGGGGCAACCAACACTCTAAACTTAGGAGGGCAAATTTTCATCAACTAAGGGAAGACCTAAAAGGCATAGACTGGGATAATGCTCTCATGGACAAAAGCCCCCCCAAAAATGGGACTTTTTTCATATATTCTGAAAAAAGTCCTGTGAACAGAAACACATACCTTTGGGAAAAAGCATAAAAGGAACAAGAAAAACCCTATGGGCTAACTAGTCTTGTAAGGAAAGCAATAAGCGGAAAGATAAGCGTTTAAGGTGCTAAAACGTGGAGGTAGCGATGAGGCATTACAGGATTATAGAGAGAAAAATAAATCCTGTAAAAAGCAGATAAAGGCCGCAAAAATAGAGACTGAGAGAAATATTGCCAGGGAGAGCAAAAAATAATCCCAAATATTTTTCAAGTATATAATGATAAGAAACTAAAAACAGAGAGGGTGGGTCCCCTTAGAAAAACATGGGGGTCATGGTGAGGATGGAAGGAGATGAGGAAAGGGCCACATCTACTGAATGTCGCCTTCTAACTGTCTTTACCCAGGAAACTCCCCTGGTGGAAGACACAATGAGGAATAATGTAAATTCTGTATATGTCAACAGTTTAACCCAGGAAGAGGTACGGCGCCGCTCGCAACCATCTAAGATAGATAAAATCACTGGGCAGATGGCAACACCCCGGGTCTGCATGAATTATGTACGGTGATAGACGACCGTTATTTTTAATATTGAAGATTCACTGAGACTGGTGTATGTTCCACAGGAATGGCGCATAGCAAATGTGGTACCAATATACAAAAAAGGATCAAATAGCGATCCTGGAAATACAGACCGTAAGTCTAACTGCTGTGGTGGGGAAAATATTTGAGGGGTTATTAGAGATGCTATCCTGGAGTATCTCACTGTGAAACCCATAACCCAGCGTCAGCATGGGTTTATGAGAGATCGGTCCTGTCAGACTAAATCTGATGGGTTTCTACGAGGAGGTAAGTTCAAGACTGGATCTGGGGGACGCTGTGGATGTTGTATATCTGGACTTTTCAAAGGCATTTGACACCGTGCCACATAAAAGGTTGGTATATAAAATGAGATGCTGGGAATAGGAGAAAAGTGGGTATCTGGGGTAAGTAATTGGCTCTTAGGATAGAAAACAGAGGGTGGTCATTAATGGCACATTCTCAGATTGGGTTGATGTTACCAGTGGAGTGCCAACAGGGGTCAGTATTGGGGCCACTTCTTTTATATTTATTAATGACCTTGTAGTGGGTTTACACAGTCAAGTTCAATATTTGCAGATGATACTAAGCTGTGTAATGTAAAGTATAAATACTGAGGTCGATAGGTTAGCATACAGAGGGATTTGGGAAGCTGAGGGATGGGCGGGAGAATGGTTGATGAGGTTAATGTAGATAAATGTAAAGTTATGCACTTGGGCCATGGAAACAAAAAAAGTATAATATGTTCTAACGGTCAATTACTTAGTAAAACTGAAGCTGAAAAGGACTTGGGGGTATTGG
This sequence comes from Engystomops pustulosus, assembly GCA_019512145.1. Taxonomy (NCBI): domain Eukaryota; kingdom Metazoa; phylum Chordata; class Amphibia; order Anura; family Leptodactylidae; genus Engystomops; species Engystomops pustulosus. The sequence continues at coordinate 2,830,061 of CM033649.1, read as the reverse complement.
TGGATGGATAAACTAATTTAGTGACCAGAGCCAGGCGGCTGGCTTAAAGCAAATAAAATTAATGGGATGTATCAAGAGAGGAATAGATTCTCATGATAAAGACATAGCTTTGCCCTTATACAAATCCCTGGTCAGACCACACATGGAATATTGTGTACAGTTTTGGGCACCAGTATTAAAAAGGACATAGTACAGCTGGAACGGGTGGCAGAGGAGAGCAATCAGGATTATTAGGGAATGGGGGGACTAGAATACCATGACAGACTACAAAATTTGGGATTATTCAGTTTAGAAAAAGACGACTGAGGGGAGACCTCATTACAATGTACAAAACCTGAACGGGACAGTACAGGATCTCCAAGATCTTTTTATACCTAGGCCTGTGACCAGGACAAGGGGCATCCTCTACGCCTAAGAGGAGAGGGAAGATTCTACCATCACCATAGACAAAGGTTCTTACTGTACGAGCAGTGAGACGTGAAACTCTCTGCCGCAGGAGGTGTTATGGCCGACTCATGTACATGTTCAAGAGAGCGCTGGATGCCTTTCTGGAGGAGAAAAAAATATCACGGGTTATGGGGAGTAAAACATTTATTTAATTCTTGAAGGTTGGACTTGATGGACTGTGCTCTCCTCCAGCCTTATATACTATGAAGACCCTTGTAACAAAGAGGTTAAACTTCTCCTAAATGGAGAGTGCCAAAAAATATCCTCACATGATGGTCCTCTACCATTCTGAACGGAGGAGAAAAAGCTGCAGCAGGGTTCGGTTAAGAATGATGCATTCGCTCAGAGAATAGAAGGGCTCTGAAACAGAAGTGTGAGGACACACGCTAGAAGACTAAAATCCTGGAATATAATCTATATATCACAGTCCTGCTGCTACTAACACCACACACCCAAAGGTCTGATTATACATCTCTCCAGGAACAATACATAAAACCAGTTGTGCAGAGCACAGCAGTGTTAGGACACTATCTTAATGTGCTTGGAGTACGTAAAATACTGGAATATTATATATCACAGTCCTGCTGCTACTAACAACATACATAATGGTCTCATTCCACATGTCTCCAGGGACAGTACATAACACTGGCTGAAGTCTGTATGGTCACACCTGCTGACAGGTTCCCTGTGTTGCATTTAGTATCCAGATTTCCTACAGTTCCTTAGTCTTTACAGTCTTCTCTACACATGACACATTCATCTGCACTAGATACATAAGAAATCTAAATGTAGCGAGAATATCACTGGCTACATAATATATTCTGCGCATTACGCTGGGATACAATGTGCGCCGCGTTACGACTATCAATGTCAGACACATTTAATAATCAAATAAAGTTCTGCAATTTCAATGACAACAAAAATGAAAGTCATTTAATCTTTAAGAACACAGGAAACAAAGGGGGGTGTTGTTTTTGCGGTAATAATAGTCGCTGTGACCCGGTGGCCACTATCTTGGGTTTGAGAAGTGATGATTAAAGCGCGGCTCCGGCATCTAGAAGCGGAGCCGTTCATCTCAAGTCACCCGAAACAACCCCCGGTCTGAATGAAAGGACTGCGGCTCTATAAGGGAGACTTTCTCAGCCTCACACTCCTGTCATTGTACTGTCATGGGATTCACCACTAGGTGGCTCCACAAGTGGCCACGCTGGGAGTTGAGTTTGATAGAAGCTTGGGAGAGGTATCTAAAGTTATAGAACAATGTTATGTCCGGAGATCCAATGCAGAAAGCTAGGACCGATGTGGTAATGGCCATAAGGATGCTGAGATCTTCACTTAAAGGGATTGTCCTATGTGGTAAGTTTCCCTATCCACAGGAGAAGGAATAACATGGGATAACTGGGACGCCCTCAGTTACCAAACAGGGAGTTCATTCTCCCATCTGAATCAGTGTCAGGCTGCACATGTCATTCATTCTTTATGGGACCGCTGACATGGAGATCAGTGGGGTCTGACCCCTAAGACCCCCACTAATCATAAGAGCTCATTCCATCATCTAATGGACCATCAGGATGAGCATTAACACTGCTGCACCACTGATTCTCTATGGGACTTCCAGGGAATGTACGAGGGTCTTAGTAATCACAATCCCACCAATAATGCAAACCCGGTCATCCCCTATGGCATTCCAGATAATCAAACACTTACCCAGCAATGGATACATTTAAGGAACATTTCATGGTACATTTATGGTTTGAGTGGGACTTGTGTTCCCAAAATTGATGGTGGAACCATGGATGGACCTTGAATAACAGAGACTTACCCCAATGCTTGTGAGTGAGGGTGGAACTTGGTTCAAGTAGAACAATTACTTTTTATTTGATTTTTAATAATAATTTGATTATTTTTAATGCAGCCTCAAAAGCTAAAACCAGGAGTGGGTCCAGGAGGAAGGAGACGCATCAGTCCATCCTGTATGTGACCCACATCACTTTGGATCTACATTTACCCTCTATAAAAAATAAATAAATTATCCCTTTCTTTCTTCTAATTTGAGATTTTACATGAGTTTATGTACATGAACGGCCAGGGGCAATGCTTAAAGGATATCTACCACCAGGATAAAGGACTGTAAACCAAGCATCTGCCATACTGGTGAGTGCCCCCTAAGGCAGGATCTGTGCTTCTTAGCTTCTCATGCCCTGTTATTTTAATGCTCTGGGCTCTATAGGTGTTAATGGGCCTGGAGCCCTGAGGCTTATTTGCATAATATTTAAAGCCTTTATTCTTGAAAACAAGGGCATACGAAGCTGAAAGAAGAAAGGATCCTTCCAGAGGAGGCACACACCAGTCTGTCAGGGTGCTGGTTTACAATCCTCATCCTGGCGGTAGATGTTCTTTAATAAAGTTTTTAGCTATCTATCTACCTACCTCCTCCTCTACCTGAGGAGGAGGGGATGATTAAAAGAGTTACAGTCTATGAGGTAGGGGGGGTGACACAAGAGCTTACAGTCTATGAGGATGAGGGGAGACACAAGAGCTTACAGTCTATGAGGATGGGGGGTGGTGACACAAGAGCTTAAGTCTACAAGGATGAGGGGATGGACACAAGAGCTTACAGTCTATGAGGATGAGGGGGGGTGACACAAGAGTACAGTATGAGGATGAGGGGGGGGACAAGGCTTACAGTCTATGAGGATGAGGGAGGGACACAGAGCTATAGTCAATGAGGATGAGGGGGACACAAGGCGTACAGTCTATGAGGATGAGGGGGGACACAAGAGCTTACAGTCTATGAGGATGAGGGGTGACACAAGAGCTTACAGTCTATGAGGATGAGGGGGGTGACACAAGAGCTTACAGTCTGTAAGGATGAGGAGGGGACACAAGAGTTTACAGTCTATGAGGATTGAGGGGCTGACACAAGAGATTACAGTCTATGAGGATGAGAGGGGAGGACACAAGAGCTTACATTCTATGAGGATGAGGGGGGACACAAGAGCTTTAGTCTATGAGGATGAGGGGGTGACACAAGAGCTTACAGTCTATGAGGATGAGGGGATGACACAAGAGCTTACAGTCTATGAGGATGAGGGAATGACACAAGAGCTTACAGTCTATGAGGATGAGGGGGAACACAAGAGCTTACAGGCTATTAGGATGAGGGAGTGACACAAGAGCTTACAGGCTATGAGGATGAGGGGGGACACAAGAGCTTACAGTCTATGAGAATGAGGGGGTGACACAAGAGCTTACAGTCTATGAGGATGAGGGGATGACACAAGAGCTTACAGTCTATGAGTTATGAGGGGGTGACAACAAGAGCTACAGTCTATGAGGACAAAGGGGTGACACAAGAGCTTACAGTCTATGAGGATGAGGGGGGGTGACACAAGAGATTACAGTCTATGAGGATGAGGGGAGGACACAAGAGCTTACGTCTTGAGGATGAGGGGGGGGTGACACAAGAGCTTACAGTCTGTAAGGATGAGGAGGGGACACAAGAGTTTACAGTCTATGAGGATGAGGGGCTGACACAAGAGATATACAGTCTATGAGGATGAGGGGAGGACACAAGAGCTTACATTCTATGAGGGAAGGGGGGACACAAGAGCTTTAAGTCTATGAGGATGAGGGGGGGGGACACAAGAGCTTACAGTCTATGAGGATGAGGGATGCACAGAGAGCTTACAGTCTATGAGGATGAGGGAAGGAAGACACAAGGCTTACAGTCTATGAGGAGGGGGGAACAAGAGCTTACAGTCTATTAGGATGAGGGAGTGACACAAGGAGCTTACAGGCTATGAGGATGAGGGGGGACACAAGAGCTTACAGTCTATGAGAATGAGGTGGGGGGTGACACAAGAGCTTACAGTCTATGAGGATGAGGGGATGACACAAGAGCTTACAGGCTATGAGTATAGGAGGCGGGGGTGACACAAGAGCTTACAGTCTATGAGGACAAAGGGGTGACACAAGAGCTTACAGTCTATGAGGATGGGGGGTGACACAAGAGTTACAGTCTATATGAGGATGAGGGGAGGACACAAGAGCTTACAGTCTATGAGGATGAGGGGGGAACAAGAGCTTAAAGTCTATGAGGATGAGGGGGTGACACAAGAGCTTACAGTCTATGAGGATGGAGGGGGGACACAAGAGCTAAAGTCTATGAGGATGAGGGGGGTGGACACAAAAGCTTACAGTCTATGAGGATGAGGGGGGTGACACAAGAGCTACAGTCTATGAGGATGAGGGGGTGACACAAGAGCTTACAGTCTATGAGGATGAGGAGGGTGACATGACTTACAGTTATGAGGAGAGGGGAGACAACAAGAGATTACAGTCTATGAGGATGAGGGGGGTGACACAGAGCTTACAGTCATTGGGAATGAGGGGGTGACACAGAGCTTACAGTCTATGAGGATGAGGGGGGGACACACAAGAGCTTAAAGTCTAGAGGATGAGGGGGTGACAAAGAGCTTACAGTCATGGGATGAGGGGGGACACAAGAGCTTACAGTCTATGAGGATGAGGGGTGTAAGTACGGGGCCGATTTCCATCTCCGGTTTGGGGTTGGGATTGGTTTTCATGCCGCGCTTTTGGTGAATTGATTCATTGGTTTTTTCCGCTGCTGGGATTCTGATGACTAAATCAAGTTTCTACCTTGTCGTCATATCTGGCGATGGCCGCCCTGTCGCCCCCAATGCGCCTGAAAACCTGAAATGAGGAGTGCATTGTTTATTGGCGCACTTGTCAGTTAAGGGCTCTGCCCACGCCCAGCTCCTGCTGCTGACACGGATTGCTTATGTTGTGTCACTGTTCGGTGCCATTTTTTTGTAACCGTGCCCATCTTCCACAATGCCACCGAGTCGCCACGGCTCGTACGAAATGTTGAGGGGGGGGGTGAGAATGAACGACTGAATCTCTACTTAACCGTCTGTCTGCATTCGTGTTGTTGTGTATGTATTGTATGAGTCTGTACTGTAGTGTGTGTGGGGGTGTTACTGACTGGTTGTTATTGCTGTATGTCTGTAAATTGTATTGATGTATGTGTGTTATATGAGTTGTACATGCGCTATATGTGTTGCATATACTATATGTATGTATTTGATGTGTATATACTGTATGTTTTTCTATTCGTATGTATTGTATATTATCTGTGCATAATATGTGTGCATGTGTGAGTGTGTATATTTATATGTGTAGTTGATGTGTAATACGGTATTGTGTGTATAAGATGTGTAGACTCTATTCATAATGTAATATCTGGCTGCATTGTGTGTAATTGTATAAATGTGTTATGTATACGGAGGTTGTGTGTGCATAAGTATATACATGTGTGTGTATGCAAGGGTAATAATGTGCGTGATTGTAACTCCTTAAGCCTTAAGAGACCCGTCATGCAAAATAACCCCCTAAACAAAATATTTCATAAACTGCCATTAGAGAGCATGGCCTCTATCCCTTCATGGTCCCTCTACATGCCTGTAAACCTAAGCAATGAGGTCCTAAAGCTGTATGCAAATGACCTAATGATGTCAATGAGTCATTAGCATATTCAGCTGTCCACTTATTCAGAGTGGGGGCACAGCCACACCCCTAGTGCATGACGGACAGCCTGTATAATGATTGAGGCTTGTATAATGATGTGCTTCCTGGTGGCTGGGGCCACGCCCCTGCAGCCTGTGTCTGTGTATAGGAGAGATACAGCAGCTCCGTCTGCAGCCATGTTATAGCAGAACAGGTCAGATACTTGTTAGCTGATGTCGTGGTCTCACACATGTGTATTAGGAGGATGCAGCATGTCAGCAGATGCAGCACAGACACTAGCAATGCTTTACTATACATTCAAACACCACTGAGCAGGGAGGAGAAGGTAGGGGTACCAGAGGGTACATCACTGGCCTCTGACCATGTGACCCAGCTCATTACATAATACAGAAAAGATGATTTAGAATGATTAATAGTATGAAATAACTAGATAGGATCCTTGTGAGCTGCTTCCAACAGGTAGTAGTGACAGACAAGTGACACAGACCTGATGACAGGTGTCCTTTGAGGCTCAGTCCCATTTCCTGGATTCTGACATGGCTTCTCTTTATAAGGGTTAATATGTTATAATTGTATACAATCACGGAGAAGGGGCGCCCATTCAGACAGGCTGCTATGGGTTAGGTCTTCTCCTGTAGTAAACAATCAGTGCAATAATCAGTGGGGTACACTGCAACCTCGGCATAATGGACAGCAGACACTAGTAACACTTGATCAATCCTAAGGTTTATACACTTATATTATGAGTTTTTTTAACTTCCTTCACTGTGGGGGGGGGGGGGTCATCAACGTGCCCTATCGATGTGCATTGTCGCAACTTGAATTGCCACGTTGATAACAATCTTTTGGTCTTATCCGTGTATATGAGGTCTCTGCTGCTTTGTGTCTGGTGGCTGCAGACTGATGTGTGACCCCCATATGTAAGGACTGAATCACTCATCAGACGTTTGTGGCTGTACAACCTTGTGTATGTGACCCGCTCATAGCGCGGAGTATTATCAGCCCCGCTCATAACACTATCGCTTATTATATATCACAATTCTCGCGTGAGAAAATCTCTTTATAATTAATTTGTTCCATAGAATTTTATTTGTAGGATGTGAAACTGCGTGGAGCTGTCATGTCTCATCCCAGCGGGGGGGGGTAACAATATGCCCTGACGTATGGACAAAAATAGCAGTAATCACCCTCCTCCACTGGCAGGAGACTTGCAGGGTCGGCGATATTGTATATTTTCTATATTGCGTATATTGATCACCAGCTCCACCACGTCCGCTGCCGCCAGAAGATCTCCAGGTCAAACAATGTGAAAACATGAATAAATCCGGCACTTCCATACTTCTTCTCTAAGTTCTCGCCTCCGCCCAATCAGGTGTGAGGGGGGGTTTTTGGAATAGTGTGAACTTTTATGTCACTTTATATAGGATTAAAGCTGATAGTGAAACGCGTCAGTTGTTCATGGGTTTTCATTTATGATGTAAGATAGGTCATTAAAAAATTTCCTTATGGAAGAAGTATGGAAGTGCCGGATATATCCATTTTTTCTATATTGTGCTGAATATAAGATCTCTCTTGCCGCCATGTTCCCTCCGCGTTGTGTTATAGGACTTGTGGCGCCTCATCCAGACAGAGATGTCATTCCATCATCTCCTCCATAAACTACTACCGTATTTTTCGGCTATAAGGCGCACCAATTATAGGGGCAAAATCAATAAATGCCTGCTAAAACATCTAGTTTCCTATATAGGTGCACCGGATTATAAGGCGCACCTCAATAAATGCCTGCTAACCGCTAGGTTCATATATAAGCGGCACACCGGATATAAGGCGCACCTGATTATAAGGATGAATGACCACGGTAGGCGGACCTGTGCACAGTTCCAAGGCAGCTGTTGTCTGTAAGTATGGTTCATATATACGCGCACTGGACTATAAGGCGCACCTTTGATTTCGGAGAACATCAAAGGATTTTTTGTGCGCCTTAAGAAAAATACGGTAATACTGTAAACTGTGCATGAGAACTGATGAAAGGCGTCAGTCATAGCAGGGTGGATCAGAACTGTCATGGGACTATATTACTGCCGCCTACAAGTCTGGAATCACTTCCTACACATGGGACTAGAATCATTCGGTGGAGAATGGAGGATGTGTCCCTTCTACTGCTTTCAATCTGGTGTTTTCAGGACCTTCAAAGGTCTTGAATGGCTCTTCTGTTACCTGTGTAATGAGAGCAGAGTACAAGAGTTCATGGGTGAAGTTCCTTCTTAGTATTTGGTGGGTGATTTGGGCGGCCATGGGCCCTTACAAGGGCTTGGCCCCGGGCTTCCTCCCACACCACCTATGTTATCATCCACTACTGCTGACACCCTGATTTGGAAGGAGCTTAAAAACATGGCGGCTTTCTATAAAAAAAAAACCGTTACACGTCTGTTTCATAGTTTGTTTAGGATTTACCTCTCGGCTCCAATAAAGCTGCAATATTTCACTAATTCTTCACAACCCCTTAAGAGCTTTACTTCCATACGAATCTAATGATCAGGAAGGGGAGAAAAGCAGCAAATAATGGAAGAAGGAAAGGATGAAACACATTAAAGTGATGCTAAATAGCACAAACCATTGTGTATTGTGGTGTGTGTCATTTCTCGTTGTCCCAATAGGTGGGCATGCATCCACCACCATGAAATCATAATAAGTGTAGGTCGAAGCATCAGGGCCCAGGCGTGAATCTGACCCTCTGTAAGGGAGTAGGGCGGGTTTGGGTGCACTAATAATATTGGTTGTTGTTGAAAAAAAAAACTTTGGAAAAAAAAAACCTGTTTTTTTTTATGACAGATAAAACAACAGTATAATAATAATCTATATTTTATAGAGCGCCATCATATCTGTAGCTTTAACACATTGGGAACACATACAAATATAATATTACATTACAGAGTACAAACAGTCATATGGACAATAGATTGAGGACCCTGTCACAAGAGCTAGTATAAAAGATGTGAAAAAATGTGTAGTGTATTGCAGTTAAAATCTACTTAAAAAATAAAATGATTCATATTTGGTCAATAAAGTGAAAAAACTATTTACAGTCAATAATTTGCATAAAAAAGTAGGGAAATTTTTATTTTAGCCATGTATGAGAATGGTGTTGAGTAAGAGTTCTCCTTTTGACGCTTTGCCAATAAGGCCGCCTTGCAGGAGTGTGGAGACTTATGGCCATTGATGCTCCAATGTGGGACACTGGAAATTTGCAAATTATCATTTATCTTAGGATTTTCTTATTTTTTTTCTTAATTGTGACTTCTTCGCTCGCCTAACAAAGTTAGACACACAAGAATTTTTCTGTGTTGCAGCTGTTATATCTCTGTAGGGAATCTGTCATGTGGATTTGGGACACTAAACCACCCACAGTTGCTTATAGACCAGTGGTATAGTGTCCCAAATTGCACAAATCGTCTTCCACAAGGCCGCATAAAACCCCCAAACATTTATACCTTGGCCTCCACTCCTGTGTCCTGCACGTGGTGGCTAGTGACGCTGCGTAGTACAATCCTGGCTTCACTGCACAAGCGCCGTATGCATGTAATATTATCATGGCTTCACTATCCCCAAGTTGATGGGAGATCAATGTGCCTGCAGTATAAATTTTTTTTATTTTATTGAGGCCATGCAACGCTTATATACAGGTTGATTTGGGTCCCTAAACCACAGGTTCATACAGACCATTAGTTGGTTTAGGACCCAATCGACCTGGAAGGTCCTCCTTGAAAATTCAGATGCGGATGTATAAAAATGTGCAATTTTGGCAATGTCGTATTTAAAAAAATACTGGCAATAAACTCCAGTCCCGATAAGGTGTAGAAAAAACTTTGCAGAAGAGTTTGAGACTTTAAAAAGTTGCAGAAACCCCGCGATTCAGCTGCCGATACATCATCCTCCAAATAAATCAAACAAGTCCAAAACCTGGAATACCCAGATAATGACCTCCATGGAGTCCTGTCCCTGTCCCATGTGGCCGGGCTGTGAAAATAGCGAAATTTTGCAGCTGATCATATTTGTGTCCGCAGGATTCAGGTCCAGAAGTGACTGCTACCCCCCTGCACCCTATAGACACACCCTGGAGCCCATCTGCCCCTGAAAGCCCCCCTGAGCGGCCAGACCCTGCACGATACTTTGTCATTATGCGGTACATGAGGGGCGCTACTTCTGCTGCACAATATCAGGTTTGTTGTATGAAGGAACTGGAAACGTCTCCTGCAGAATAAATCCGTCACATCCGTGATTTCTACATTTCCCAAGATGAATGTGGAACGTTCCTCCCGTAACATTTCTTAAAGCGACTGTTCGCTTCTTTTCTGCTCCATTACATCAGTCTTGTGCAGGACGTTCTCCTCACATGCATCCGTTGCATTTCCCGCAGAATCTTGGCCACAGATCCTCCACATCTCTACGTAGAGCGACTGTAAGAGAAGAATTATTGGCATGTGAGAGGGATGTGATTAATGGCGCACCGGCGACGGTGATCATGGATAATTATCTGCTTTGCTGATGGATCTATAACTCGGATATTATTTTATCCCCAACTGTATCTGCTGTCAATGAGTGGATGATTTATTAGGTGGGATACAAGGTGACACGGCCCTGGACAGAGATCAGGCTGCAGGGGATGGAGACTCCTACCGAAACATGGGCCGGCCAGAAGGTGCAGCAGTAATCCAGGGCTGGAGGGCCACAGCAAACACTTGGGAAATCCGTGAACATTCATGGAATTTTTTATCTTTTTTTTAGTATACTTTTTATGAAGGATTCTACAAGGATAAGATTGGAGGTGAAGGAGAATAAGCAAGATAATGACCTATACAAGTATCAGCCATAATTCCAGCAATGTGGACCCCAAATAGTCCCCACAGACAGAGAAAGCAATATAAGATGGTGCATGTCTACCATGCGTAGTACGTGCTGATGATAGTCCTGGATTGTTTAGTAAGTATGAACTCATCTCCTAAAACTCTTTAACGGGCACCCACAGTCATTGGGGGTCATTTACTAAGGGCCACAAATTGCGTTTTTTCCGTCAGGTTACCCAATATTACTGCTTTGCGCCGATTTTCCCTGATTGCCTGGTTTTTTGGTGCGCGCGATCGGATTGTGGCATGCATCCGCCGGAAATGGGGGGGGGGGGCGTAAGAAAACCTGACGGATTCTGAAAAACCGCCGCATTTAAAAAAAAAAAAAAGGTTGCTTGACACCGCTTACATGCGCTTACTTGTACCCACGATACCTTGGTGAACTCCAGTGACCTCCGACAGACAGAATCGCCGGAAGACCCGAATCCTCGACGGAGAACGTGCACCTGGATCGCAACAGGCCCGGGTAAGTAATCTGCCCCATTGTGTCCATGTTGGGGTATATAAATATCCAGGGTAAACTGAACAAAACCCTCGCTTCCACTCGCTCTGCCTCTGTCCATGTATCTGTATAGGGGCTGAGCTGTCCATAGGTCCAGTAATGTAGGAAGGAGTAGGATCATCCTCGGGCACCATGCACCAAGGACAGACGAAAGTAATCTCCAAATCTGACTACAACCCCATTAACATGCTCCTGACACACAGTGCACAAATTCTAAGGATCCATTTTTTTTTGCCTTTTTGCTACACGGAAAACCACCAGGACCACCAGAACATCAGACATCTACTCTGGACGGGACATGTGGGTAATAATAGAGATACTCACCCACCTCTGGTTTTCTATATCCTCAGTGCGGCCCTTTTCCTTCTATTTCTGGGGTATTGAGGTGATCACTGAGGTCACTCCATAGGGTTAGAGGTCATAAGTGTAAGAATGTTGATATATCAGGAGAGACGTTGCTGTTATCCTTGCCACCGGTAAACTCCAGTTCTTTACAATCTCTCGACCTATGTAGATATTCAATACTGCTCAAAAGTTTGGGGTCACCCAGACAGTTTAGTTTTTTTCCATAAACCATACTCAAACTCATACTCATACCATACTGAGTGGCAAAATGAATAGACAATATAGTCGTCCACATTGACAAGGTTTAAAATATTATTTTTCATTTGAATAATAATTTTTCCTCCTTGCTTTCATCACATAATGTTCCCTTTTCTAGTTTCAGCATTTCTGATCTTTGGCCTCTAGCTGGTAATTTGCTGAGTTGATCTGGAGAAATCCCCCCCCCCCCCCGTGCTTCCAGAGCCCCTCTACAGATGGCATCGCTGTGATGGGCACTTTTGTGTAGATAACGGTCAACACTCAATGGGGTGAGTCTCTGTGACTGGCCGCCATTACAGATACCAGCTGCTGCTTCTCCCTAAATAGTTCTTGCATAATTTGGAGGCTGTGGGTCATTGCCTTGTTGTAGGATGAAATTGGCTACAATCGAGTACTGCCCACAGGGTATGTCATGACGTTGTATACACGGAGGGATAGCCTTCCTTATCATAACCCTTTGACCGTGTGCAAATTTCCCAGGTTTACCCCGGACCGCCACATGACCTCCACCATCACATAACCTCGTCCATCACATGACCTCCACCATCACATGACCTCCACCATCCACACGACCTCCCATCACAACCTACCTAGCCACCATCACATGACCCTCCACCATCACATGCCCTCCACCATCACACGACCCACCATCACCATACTTCCACCATCACATGACCTCCACCATCACACGTACCATCCACCATCACACCACGACCGCCCCATACACTACCTCACCATCACATGACCTCCACCATCACAACGACCTCCACCACCACATGACTTCCACCATCACATGACACCTCCACCATCACACGACCTCACACATCACATGACCTCCACCATCACAGACCTCCACCATCACATGCTACCTCCACCACACAACACACGACCTCCACCATCACAGACCTCCCACACACTCACCTCCACCATCCGACCTCCACCTCACACGACCTCCACCATCACCGCACCCTCCACCATCACACTTCCACTCACATGACCTCCACCATGTGACAGATGGCGTCGGGCATCTTCCCGCATCTTTTCATTGTTGTCGTCTCAAAAATGTTCTTTCTGTGTGATCCAAACACTTTAAACTTTTGCCCGAATAATCTTTTCCTTTTTATTATCCAGTCTCAGATATGGCTTTTCTGCACGTACAGGGTGACACCCAGCATTTGTTGTGTTATTTAATGAAGCTGACTGCCAATTGAGGGCGTCTGTTTCTTAAACTAGAGACTCTAATGTACTTGTCTTGTTGCTTAGTTGTCAGCGGGGCCTCCCCACTTCTTTTTCAATATGGTTAGAGCCTGTTTATGCTCTCCTCTGAAGGGAGTGGTACACACCATTGTAGAAAATCTTCAGTTTCTTGGCAATTTGTCGCATGGAATTTTCGAGTTTCATATAAACTTCTTTTAATCGGGCCATTTTTGAGAGTTTCATAGAAAAACAAATGCACCAGAATTCTCATCCAGCTCAAAGGAAGGTCAGTTTATATCTTCTCTAATCAGCCAAACTGTTTTCAGCTGTGGCTAGCAAACTTGAACAAGAAGTAAAGTAAGGGGTTACAAATAATCTTTATTGCATAAACATCACTAGGGGATTGAAATTTAGAAAATTTTCTTCTATGGGTGAACCCCTTAGAACCAGAATTGTCATTTACCACATTAACAATGTATACAGTGTATTTATGCTTTCATTGACAGAAAATGTGGTTTTTCTTTCATAAATAAGGAAATTTCTAGTGACCCCAACCTTTTGAACGGTAGTGTAAACAAATAGATAAAAGACGACCCATTAATAATCCTTTGACCCTTGAATCGTACCTTCTGACCCGCATTTAGATGAGGTGACAGTTATAACCCCACAAAGGTTTATACATTATATATTCATTGCCCCAAGGCGCCTCCAACTGCAGGACACATCACAGACACTGGTCTCCAGGATGACATCGCTGCCGGGCAGGTACATCACTGGCATCTATGGCAGAACATGTCTACAGCGGACGTGGAAGGTTTTCCTCATCCTCAGAGACCTGATTAAATAGTACCTACCTGTTATGGGCCCTCTGCTACCTCCTGAGCCTCCGAGCCCTACCTCTCCCATTACAGATCATGCTTGACATAGGTCTATTTTGACCGAACGTCGCTGAAAGGATTTTTTGATCTGTTGTTTACTTGTATGATTCCTTATGATTTTTATGGTGGAGCTGTTATAATATGATAATGAATTAAAAGAATATCGTTAAAGTCAACAAAGGATGTGTGCTACGTTCTTCTTTACTATAATTGTGGCTGAGTACCACGCAAGCACCATCCGCATTGCCCAGGAGTGCGGTACCCTTTTTTTGGCCTATGTCCTCCTGCCCTTCTTTTCCCCCTATGTCCTTCTATCCGCCTATGTCCTTCTATGTCCTCCTATGTCCTTCTATTTCCCCCTAAGCCCCTCTATGTCCTCTGATGTCCTTCTATGTCTATATTCTATATTTTCCAATATTCACCTATGCCCTTCTACTTCCTCCTATGTCCTCCAATATCCTTTTTTGCCCTACTATGATCTTCTATGTCCTTCCATTTCCTCCTATGTCCTTCTATGTCCTCCTATGTTTTCCTATGTCCTCCCATGTCCTCCTATGTCCTCCCATGTCCTCCTATGTTTTCCTATGTCCTCCTATGTCCTCCCATGTCCTCCTATGTCCTCCTATGTTTTCCTATGTCCTCCCATGTCCTTTTATGTCCTTCTATGTCCTCCTATGTCTTCCTATGTCCTCCTATGTCCTCCTATGTTTTCCTATGTCCTCCTATGTCCTCCCATGTCCTCCTATGTCCTCCTATGTTTTCCTATGTCCTCCTATGTCCTCCCATGTCCTTTTATGTCCTTCTATGTCCTCCTATGTCTTCCTATGTCCTCCCATGTCCTTCTATGTCCTCCCATGTCCTCCTTTGTTTTCCTATGTCCTCCTATGTTTTCCTATGTCCTCCCATGTCCTTCTATGTCCTCCTATGTCCTCCTATGTCCTCCCATGTCCTCCTATGTTTTTCCTATGTCCTCCTATGTTTTTCCTATGTCCTCCCATGTCCTCCCCATGTCCCTCCTATGTCCTCCATGTTCCTTCTTGTCCTCCTATTTTTTCCTATGTCCTCCTATGTCCTCCTATGTCCTCCCATGTCCTTCTATGTCCTCAGACATAGGAAAACATAGGAGGACATAGAAGGACATGGGAGGACATAGAAGGACATGGGAGGACATAGGAGGACATAGGAGGACATAGGAAAACATAGGAGGACATAGAAGGACATGGGAGGGGGGGAGAGGAGGGGAGGAATAGGAGCAGGGGAGGGAGAAGGAGGAGGGAATAGGGGGGGGGAAAGAAAAGGGACGGCTTGCCTGCTCTTTCGTACTTATGACTTCAGTATTTTCCGTGGAGTTCTCTTCTTTTGGGGGTTCCCATGGCCCTTACAAGGCTTGGCCCCGGGCTTCCTCCCACACCACCTTGTTATCATCCACTACGCTGCCCCCCCTGATTTGGAAGGACTTAAAAACATGGCGGCTTTCTAAAAAAAAAAAAAACGTTACCACGTCTGTTCAGTGTGGTTACGGATTTCCCGCTCGGTCCAATAAAGCGGCATATATTACACTAATTCTTCACAACCCTTTAAGACTTTACTTCCAGATACGAATCTATGATCGAAGGGGGAAAAAGCAGCAATAAATGGAAGAAAGGAAAGGATGAACACATTAAAGTGAGCTAAACATAGCACAAACCATTGTTATTGTGTTTGTGTGTGGCATTTCTCGTTGTCACAATAGGTGGGCAATGCACCACACCATGAAATCATAATAAGTGTAGTCGAAGCATCAGGGCCCCGGGCTGAATCTGACCCTCTGTAAGGGAGTAAGGCGGGTTTGGGTGCACTAAATAATATTGGTTGTTGTTAAAAAAAAAACTTTGGAAAAAAAACCTTTTTTTTTTTTGACAGATAAACCGTAATTAATCTATTTATAAGCGCCATCATATCTGTAGCTTTACAACATTGGAACACATACAAATATATATTACATACAGAGTACAAACAGTCATAGAACAATAGTGGAGGACCCTGTCACAAGAGCTTAGTATAAAGATGTGAAAAATTGTGTAGTGTATGCAGTTAAAATCTAACTTAAAATAAAATGATTCATATTTGTCAATAAAGTGAAAAACCTATTACAGTCAATAAATTTGCATAAAAAAGTAGGGAAATTTTATTTTGAGCCATGTATGAGAATGGTGTTAGAATTAAGAGTTCTCCTTTTGACGCTTTGCCAATTAAGGCCGCCTTGCAGGAGTGTGGAGACTTATGCATTGATCTCCAATGTGGGACACTGGGAAATTTGCAAAATTATCATTTATCTTAGGATTTTCTTATTTTTTTTTCTTATTTTGTTTACTTCTTCGCTCGCCACAAAGTTAGACACCAAGAATTTTTTCTGTGTTGCAGCTGTTATATCTCTGTAGGGAATCTGTCAGTGGATTTGGACACTAAACCACCCACAGTTGCTTATAGACCAGTGGTATAGTGTCCCAATTGCACAAATCGTCTTCCACAAGGCCGCATAAAACCCCCCAAACATTTATACCTTGGCCCCACTCCTGTGGCCTGCACGTGTGGCTAGTGAACTGGCTAGTACAATCCGGCTTCACTGCCAAGCGCCGTATGCATGTAATATTATCATGGCTTCACTATCCGCAAGTTGATGGGGATCAATGTGCCTGCAGTATAAATGTTTTTTATTTTATTGAGGCCATGCAACGCTTATATACAGGTTGATTTGGGTCCCTAAACCACAGGTTCATACAACCATTAGTTTGGTTTAGGGACCCAATCGACTGGAAGGTCCTCTTGAAAATTCAGATGCGGATGTATAAAAATGTGCAATTTTGGCAATGTCGTAGTTAAAAAAACTGGCATAAACTCCAGTCCCGATAAGGTGTAGAAAAAACTTTGCAGAGAGTTTGAGACTTTAAAAAAGTTGCAGAAACCCCGCGATTCAGCTGCCGATACATCATCCTCCAAATAAATCAAACAAGTCCAACCTGGAATACCCAAGATAATGACCTCCATGGAGTCCTGTCCCTGTCCACTGTGGCCGGGCTGTGAAAATAGCGAAATTTTGCAGCTGATCATAGTTGGTGCCGCAGGATTCGGTCCAGAAGTGACTGCAACCCCTGCACCCCTATAGACACACCCTGGGAGCCCATCTCCCCTGAGAGCCCCCCTGAGCGGCCAGACCCTGCACTATACTTGTCATTATGGCGTACATAGGGGCCTACTCTTCTGCTGCACAATATCAGGTTTGTTGTATGAGGAAACTGGAAACGTCTCCTGCAGAATAAATCCGTCACAATCCGTGATTTCTATCATTTCCCAAGATGAATGTGGAACGTTCCTCGTACACTTTCTTAAAGCGACTGTTCGCTTCATTTCTGCTCCATTACATCAGTCTTGTGCAACGTTCTCCTCACATGCAATCCGTTGCATGTTCCCGCAGAAGTCTGGCCACAGATCCCACATCTCCTACGTGGAGAGCGACTGTGAGAAGAATTATTGGCATTGTGAGAGGGATGTGATTAATGGCGCAGCCGGCGACGGTGATCATGGATAATTATCTGCTTTGCTGATGGATCTATAACTCGGATATTATTTTATCAACCAACTGTATCGCTGTCAATGGGATGATTTATGTGTAGGGGATACAAGGTGACACGGCCCCTGGACCAAGATCAGGCTGCAGGGATGGAGACTCATTACCGAAACATGGGGCCGGCCAGAGGGTGCAGCAGTAATCCAGGGCTGAGGGGCCACACAAACACTTGGGAATCCGTGAACATTCATGGAATTTTTATCTTTTTTTGTAGTATACTTTTTATGAAGGATTCTACAAGGATAAGATTGGAGGTGAGGAGAATAAGCAAGATAATGACCTATACTAGTATCAGCCATAATTCCAGCAATGTGGACCCCAAATAGTCCCCACAGACAGAAAGCAATATAAGGGTGCATGTCCACCATGCGTAGTACGTGCTGATGAGTCTGGATTTTTAGTAAGTAAATGAACTCATTCTCCTAAAAACTCTTTAACGGGCACCCACAAGTCATTGGGGTCATTTACTAAGGGCCCAAATTGCGTTTTTTCCGTCAGGTTACCCAATATTACTGCTTTGCGCCGATTTTCCCTGATTGCCCTGGGTTTTTTGGTGCGCGCGATCGGATTGTGGCATGCACCGACGGAAATGGGGGGGGGGGGGCGTAAGAAAACCTGACGGATTCTGAAAAACCCGCCGCATTTAAAAAAAAAAAAAAGGTTGCTTGACACCGCTTACATGCGCTTACTGTACCCACGATAGCTTTGTGAACTCCAGAACTCCGACAGACAGAATCGCCGAAGACCCGATCTCCTCGACGGAGAACGTGCCACTGGATCGCAACGGCCCGGTAAGTAATCTGCCCCATTGTGTCCATGTTGGGGTATATAAATATCCAGGTAACTGAACAAAACCCTCGCTTCCACTCACGGTCTGTGCCTCTGTCCATGTATCTGTATAGGGGCGGAGCGGTCACATAGGTCCAGTGAATGTAGGAAGGAGTAGGATCATCCTCGGGCACCAATGCACCAAGGACAGACGAAGTAATCTCCAAATCTGACTACAACCCCATTAACATGCTCCTGACACACAGTGCACAAATTCTAAGATCCATTTTTGTTTTTGCCTTTTTGCTACACGGAAAAGACCACCAGGGAGACCACCAGAACATCAGGACATCTACTCTGGACTGGACATGTGGTAATATAGAGATACTCACCCCACCTCTGGTTTTCTATATCCTCAGTGCGGCCCTTTTCCTTCTATTTCTGGGGATTGAGGTGATCACTGAGGTCACTCCATAGGGTTAGAGGTCATAAGTGTAAGAATGTTGATATATCAGGAGAGACGTTGCTGTTATCTTGCCACCGGTAAACTCCAGTTCTTTACAATCTCTCGACCTATGTAAGATATTCAATACTGCTCAAAAGTTTGGGGTCACCAGACAGTTTAGTTTTTTTCATTAAAACTCATACTCAAACTCATACTCATACTCACTGAGTTGCAAAATGAATAGACATAGTCGTCCGACATGGACAAGGTTTAAAATATTTTATTTTTCATTTGAAATAATAATTTTCTCCCCTTGCTTTCATCACATAATGTTCCCTTTTCTGAGTTTCAGCATTTCTGATCTTTGGCCTCTAGCTGGTAATTGTGCTGAGTTGATCTGATAAATCCCCCCCCCCCCCTTGCTTCCAGAAGCCCCTCCTACAAAGGATCGGCTTGATGGGCACTTTTTGTGTAGCATACGTCAAAGCTCAATGGGGTGAGATCTGGTGACTGGGCCGCTCCATTACAGATACCAGCTGCTGCTTCTCTCCAATAGTTCTTGCATAATTTGGAGCTGTGGGTCATTGCCTTTTGTAGGATGAATTGGCTACAAAGCGTGCTGCCCACAGGTATGTCATGACGTTGTATAACGGAGTGATAGCCCTTCTTATTCATAATCCCTTTGACCGTTGCAAATGTCCCATTTACCCCAGACCGCCACATGACCTCCACCATCACATAACCTCGGCCATCACATGACCTCCCCATCACATGACCTCCACCATCAACACGACCTCCACCATCACACGACCTCCCCATCACATGACCTCCACCATCACATGACCTCCACCATCACACGAACCTCCACCATCACATGACTCACCATCGCACATACCCACACCTCCACATCACACCGACCTCCACATCACATGACCTCCACCATCACATGACCTCCACCATCACACGACCTCCCACCATCCATGCCTGTCCACCATCACTTACCTTCCCCCACCATCACACGCCTCCACCCATCAACGACCTCCACCATCACATGACCTCCAACCATCACATGACCTCCACCATCACACGACCTCCACCATCACATGACCTCACCATCACAATCACACGACCTCCACCATCACACGACCTCCACCATCACACGACCTCCACCATCACACGACCTCCACCATCACATGACTTCCACCATCACATGACCTCCACCATGTGACAGATGGCGTCAGGCATCTTCCCGCATCTTTTCAATTGTTCTGCGTCTCAAAAATGTTCTTCTGTGTGATCCAAACACTTTAAACTTTTGCCCGAAATATCTTTTCCTTTTATTATCCAGTCTCAGATATGGCTTTTCTGCACTTACAGGGTGACACAGCATTTGTTGTGTATTATTTAATGAAGCTGCTGCCAATTGAGGGCGTCTGTTTCTTAAACTAGAGACTCTAATGTACTTGTCTTGTTGCTTAGTTGTGCCGGGGCCTCCCACTTCTTTTTCAATATGTTGAGCCTTGTTTATGCTCTCCTCTGAAGGGAGTGGTACACACCATTGTAGAAAATCTTCAGTTTCTGGCAATTTGTCGCATGGATTTTCTTTTCGAGTTTCATAGAAACTTCTTTTATCGGGCCATTTTGAGAGTTTCAGAGAACAAACAAATGCACCAGATTCTCATCCTCTCAAAGGAAGGTCAGTTTATTCTTCTCTATCAGCCAAACTGTTTTCAGCTGTGCTAGCAACTTGAACAAGAAGTAAAGTAAGGGGTTACAATAATCTTTATTGCATAAACATCACTAGGGGATTGAAATTTAGAAAATTTTCTTCTATGGGTGACACCCCTTAAGAACCTAGAATTGTCATTTACCACATTAACAATGTATACAGTGTATTTATGCTTCATTGACAGAAAAGGTGTTTTTCTTTCATAAATAAGGAAATTTCTAATTGACCCCAACCTTTTGAACGGTAGTGTAGACAGATAGATAAAAGACGACCCTTATAATCCTTTGACCCTTGAATCGTACCTTCTGACCCGCATTTAGATGAGGTGACAGGTTTACCACCACAAAGTTTTATACAGTGTATATTCATTCCCCAAGCGCCTCCAACTGCAGGACACATCACAGACCGGTCTCCAGGATGACATCGCTGCCGGCAGGTACATCACTGGCATCTATGGCAGAACATGTCTACAGCGGACGTGAAGGGTTTCCTCATCCTCAGAGACCTGATTATAAATAGTAACTACCTGTTATGGGCCCTCTGCACCTCCTGAGCCTCCGAGCCCTACCTCTCCCATTACAGATCATCTTGACTAGTCTATTTTGACCGAACGTCGCTGAAAGGATTTTTTGATCTGTTGTTACTTGATATGATTCCTTATGATTTTTATGGTGGAGCTATATAATTGATATGAATTAAAAGAATATCGTTAAATTCAACAAAGGATGTTGTGCTACGTTCTTCTTTACTAATATTGTGGCTGAGTACCCGACCAAGCACCATCCGCATTGCACAGGAGTGCGGTACCCTTTTTTTGGCCTATGTCCTCCTGCCCTTCTTTTTCCCCCTATGTCCTTCTATGTCCTCCTATGTCCTTCTATGTCCTCCTATGTCCTTCTATTTCCCCCTAAGCCCCTCTATGTCCTCTGATGTCCTTCTATGTCTATATTCTATATTTTCCAATATTCACCTATGCCCTTCTACTTCCTCCTATGTCCTCCAATATCCTTTTTTGCCCTACTATGATCTTCTATGTCCTTCCCATTTCCTCCTATGTCCTTCTATGTCCTCCTATTTTGTCCCTATGTCCTCCCATGTCCTCCTATGTCCTCCCATGTCCTCCTATGTTTTTCCTATTCCTCCTATGTCCTCCCATGTCCCCTATGCCTCTCCTATGTTTTCCTATGTCCTCCCATGTCCTTTTATGTCCTTCTATGTCCTCCTATGTCTTCCTATGTCCTCCTATGTCCCCATGTTTTCCTATGTCCTCCTATGTCCTCCCATTTCCTCGTCCTATGTCCTCCTATTGTTTTCCTATGTCCTCCTATGTCCTCCCATGTTCCTTTTCTGTCCTTCTAGTCCTCCTATGTCTTTCCTATGTTCCTCCTCCCCCCATGTCCTTCTATGTCCTCCCATGTCCTCCTTTGTTTTCCTATGTCCTCCTATGTTTTCCTAATGTCCT